>JAADYH010000053.1:0-48505 GCA_023338125.1 Phytopythium aichiense | reverse complement strand
CGAGCCTGACATGCGGGCGCTGCTCCAAGCTGCACCTCCGCCTTGGGTCGTCGAAGGTGTTTCGCTGTCCGCAGCCCGACTGTGGCCACACGGCTGGGCGCGACGTGAACGCGGCCTTCAACATTCTCCGGTTCGTCGTGGGCGGGTCGCTCGCGACGTTTGCCGTGCATCACTGAGTGGCGCTGTGGGAAAGGGAAGGAGAGAGACGTCACTCTGCTTGGACTATAGCGAGCAACCCTCACGTGTGGTGAGGTCGACGACCCAAGACCCTTTTCAAGGGGGGGAAGGTTATTGTTACTGGCGATCATGCCCAAACTGCCCACAAGTCGATCGCACAACGCGGCCAGCCGACGGCCAACGCACGAAGAAGGAAGGCATCCAAGGACGGGCGATCGCGCTCGTGGTCTCGAGAACGACAGGCGGAACCGTGGAAAGAAGGGTGCGATCTCTCTGCAGATGCCAGCAGCGTGATGCCGCCAAGTATCTTCCACGACCTCAACGGAAACATTGGACGCTTGCCAGTCTCTGGAGAAAAGTATCCATTGCCGTCTCGGCTTTCAGCCGAAGAAAAAGACCTGATGAAATTTACAGAAAATGCAATACATTTCAGACATGTCCCATGACCCTGCTCAAAAATGACCGCAAATTATCCAATCGCAGTATTAGGGCTAGGCTCACTGGTGGCACGCCAGTGGTGGTCGAAAGAACAACAGACCCAACATCACTTGATGTCACTATTCGCGATAAAAATCGGAAAGGCGACGGTTAGGGGTCGAAAGACCGTTCAACGCCCGCGGAAGGGTCAAGATTCCAGCCAATCATCGCGTCGCACCAGCACCTGTTGAAGCCGAAGTTTGTATCGAAAATCGACGAAATCGCTGGAAACAAAAAGCGTCGAAAGATTTGGCGGTAGTTTACGCGCTTCGCGACTTGGATCCAGCAAGGAGAATGGATCGCAGGAAGCACGCCAAGCGCCTCTGAAGCGGCGCCAAGTGACCGATCGTTCCCCTCGTCGCCCTCGGTGCTTCTCGGCGCTCGGCCGCGGGCAAGATCGAGCAGGCAGGCTCCATTCCCAGAAGCAGCGGCTTTCGTGCGCAACAGTCGCGGTTGTCCCTCTGGCCGGAGAACCAGGTCCGTCCGCACGTCCGTCGGCCGGTCAGTCGGTCTCATTTGCCACCGGCGACCTCGCGTCCATCCATCGCGGCTTCCGTCAGAGTCGTTGGTGCCCGCGACGACCTTCGTCGCCGCCAGTTCGTCTCGACCGTGGGCCGATCTCCCCACCCACCACCACCACCGCCAAGTGGCCATCGTCGAAGACACCGACGTGCTACTCTGCATCGGCTTTGCCACGAAGAACGCGAAGCCAACAGCTTCAACCAGATGGATACCAGCGCGACCAGTGAGAAGCACCACGTCATGCTGAACGCGTCCGACGCCGGGGCCAAGCTCTCGGGGGCCTCGACGGCGTCCGACCGGCACTTCGATGTCGAGAACGCCGCGCTCCACGCCAACTCGAACGGCGGAGACAACTCGAGGGCCGGAGCGGCGGCAATGGTCAAGCCCGGCTCCACTGCTCACTCGGGTGGCGCCAGCGGCAAGGTCAAGACGGAGGCAGCGTCTCCCGCCGCGTCGACCTCGTGCTCGGACCGCAGCGACCAGTGCTCGCCCGGCGTCAATGCTGGGATGACCATGGCGGACGCACAGCTTGCGGGCGTGGCCGGAGCGTCCATGACGAACGACGCGATGCTGGGCTTCGACGCCGCCGCCGCGTACGCTACGATCAACTTCAAGGACCTGCCGTTCGACGCCCGGCTGCTCTGCGATCCGTCCTGGGGGGCGTACGAGTCCCCTCAGAGCGTCTACGCCATGCTGCTCGGGTCATCGTCGGGCACGCTAGGCCAGCTGCTGCCGCCGCCCGCCATCTCCACCTCCGGCCTGCTTCCGTCCCCGACTGCGTCTTCCTTCTTGATGCACCAGTTGCAGCAGCAGCAGCACCACGAGATGGAGCTTCAACAGCATCAACAACAGTGCGGGATGGGTCCGAATGCTGGAAATGCCGATGGCGGACAGCCTGGCGCAGGGTCCAGCAGTGGTGGGGAGACATCGTCTATGATGTCGTCTTTCTACGCGAGCGCGGCGTTCGCAAGCTCGCTCGCCAGTCCCCATCCCTACCACGGCTTGCTGTCGCCGCTCCACGCATCGATGGGGTCCCAGCAGTCCGGTTCCTCCTCTGCATCGACGTCGTCTGCCTCTGCGATGGCGTCTGCGCCGTCGCCAGTGATCACCATGGCCGACATGATGGCGGGTGATCCGACTCTGTTGCTGACCAGTCCGACCGCTGCAGGGATGTTCAAGCACTTCCTCCCGTCGTACACGGCGCATCCTCCGCCGCCGCTTTCCACATCAACGACAGCGCCAATGGCTGCACCAGCCGCGACGTCTCCGTCGATGCTCATGTCGATGCCGCCGGCGACGGCCAACGTCAAGGACATGACGCTGAATGAACTGCGGCCACACTTCAACAAGCCCATGGCGGTCGTCGCCAAAGAGCTGGGCGTGTGCATCACGCTCATGAAGAAGATCTGTCGGCGCAACGGCCTCGTCCGGTGGCCGCACCGCCGCATTCGCAGCCTGGTGAACCGCATCACGTCGCTGCAGGTGATCGCGGCGACGGCCACTGGCGCCGAGAAGAAGCGCTTCCAGTCTCAGATCGGAGCGCTGCGAGAAGAGCTCTCGGCTGTGATCCAGAACCCGAACGAGAAGAGCCGCAAGGCACAGGCAGACGCGCGCGCGCGCAGCCCCAGTGCGATGCTGATGCAAGACGATGCGGACACGGAGGCGAGTCTGTCGGCCATGCTGCGTGATTGCGGCGGCGGCCTTGACGGCGCTGCGAACGCCGAGGAGGCGGCGAGTAGCGACGAGAACGACGCTGTCGCCTCCGTCGACGACGTGAAACCGGCCAAGAGCAAGGCTGCGGACAAGAAGTCCAAGAAGAAGAGCAAATCCAAAAAGAGGAAGGCGGAAAGCGGGAAGGGGGTGAGCGAGCACTCAGCTGCCACAATTGATCCTCTCGCGCCTTTGGAGAGTTCACCCGCCATGGACGAGGAGAGTCCGCGGACGGTGTGCGATCCGCTTGGCAGCGCGAGTCTCCAGAGCAAGGACAGTGATGCGGTCGGAGTCCGGCCGACGAAGAAGCGGAAGCGCGCCGGCGCCAGGTTCGGGAACGTGCTTCCCCCTCCTCCCATCAAGATCCCTCGGCTGGATGAGAAACCGGACCGACCGCGCTGCCACAGCGCTCCGGAGCGGCGTACGCGCGACAAGAAGAAGACGAGGCGTGGGGGCAATGGATTCACTGGCGAGAAGGATTCCTCGCCGACGCGCTCGTCGTGTGTGCGGCCCGCAACCACGACCAACCGCGGCAAGCGCGGGTCCATTTCGTCCATCCTGTGCCATGCGGTGGACCACCTGTGACCATGGGGACGAAACCTCACGCGTAGATGATCCCGAGAAGGCAACTAGTGTATCCGAGCAGTGTATGCTCGAGGCTATATGACGACGAATGAGTGCTGAACGATCGAGGCAAAATGGAGAGCACGAGCTCAAGCAGCAACATAGATGACCACTGTTGATAACATCTCTAAGCTTGCTTGCGATCGCCAAGATGCACTGCCACATTGCCAATCGATCGAGGTGTTGATCATCCGAAGACTCACGCCGATCGGCCGCTCAAGCCCCACGGCGCCAGCGTCACGAGCTCCTCGGCGGCTGTCGGGTGGATCGCCACGCAGTTGTCAAAGTCCGCCTTGGTCGCTCCCATCTTCACGGCCACGCCGAATCCCTGGAGCATCTCGTCCGCACCCATGCCGATCACGTGCAGCCCCACGACCTTCTCGTCCTTCCCGGTGCACACGAGCTTCATCGCCGTCATGGGCTTCGGCTTGAACGCCGCGGCGCCATCACCAGCCACCGCGTCGTCGGCCGGCTCGTTGATGATGCCGTAGTACATGTTGACGAAGCGGCTCGTGTAGACCTTGACGTGTTCCTCTCCGAACTTGTCGCGCGCCTGCTTCTCAGTCAGCCCGATCGTGCCGATCGGCGGGTGAGAGAAGACGACAGTCGGGACGTTCTCGTAGGAGATCTTGGCGTCGGGGATGCCACCGAAGAGACGGTCGGCCAGGCGGCGACCGGCAGCGATCGCCACCGGCGTGAGTGCCACCGTGCCGCACGCGTCGCCCACAGCGTACACGTTGGGGCTCGTCGTCTGCTGCCACTCGTCGGTCCGGATGAAGCCGTGATCGTCGGTCTGCACGCCGGCAGCCTCCAGGTTCAAGCTGGACGTCACTGGGACGCGTCCAGCAGCGTAGATCACCTCGTCGAAGCCCGTGTGAGAGGTCCCGTCGCCCAGCACGAGCGTCTTGGTGCCGTCAGCGGCGCGTTCGACGCGGGACACGTCCGCGTGCGGCCGGAGATGAACACCGTCGCGCTCCATAGCGTCATGAAGCGTCGAGCGAACCATTTCCTGCAAGTAGACAGCATCGGTTCATCAGTTGATACCTCCAGTGTGCCGAAGACCATCACACCACCAGCAGGACCCACGTCAAAGGAGCGCAGCACGCCGTCGCGGCGCGTGAAGATGGTCGTGTCCGCGCCGAACGAGTTGAGCACGCCCGCGAGCTCCACGGCGATGTAGCCGGCGCCGACGACCGCCACCTTGCTCGGCAGGTAGTCGAGCTCGAAGAACCCGTCCGAGTCGATGCACAGCTCCTTGCCCGGGATGTCGGGGACCAGCGGCTTGCCGCCGACGGCGATCAGCACGTTCTTGGCGCGGATCTCGCGGCCGTCGACCTCGACGTTCCCGTCGGTGTTGAAGCTCGCGGTGCCCTGGATCAGGTCCACGTTCGAGTTGGCCAGGTTCCTGCACGCCGACCGTCGCAATGAGTCCACGGCCCAGCATTACACCGCCACCGTCACGTCCCCACGCAGTCACTCACCGCTCGTAGATGCCGTTGAGCCGGAGGACATACGCGTCGCGCCGGTCCTTGAGCGCGCGCCAGTCGAACGCGACGCCGGCGCCGACGCTCGCGGCCGTGTCCCCGCGCTGGTGGAAGCCGTAGTAGTGAGCGTCGCGGTGCAGCACGTGCTGCATGCTGGCGCCGATGAACATGATCTTCTTGGGCACGCAGCCGACGTTCACGCAGGTGCCGCCCAGCCGCGCGCGCTCCACCACCGCGACGCGCGTGCCGGCGTACGAGGCGGCGCGGCGCGACGCGGCCATGCCGCCGCTGCCGGCGCCGATCACCACCAAGTCGTACTCGTGTGCGGCCGCCTGCGACGACAGCGCGCGCGCAAGTAGTCGCGCGGGCCGTAGAGCCAGCGCTGCATGGCGAGCGGCGAGCGGACGCAGTGAGCGAGCGGTCGAGAGCAGCGCCATGGAGGAAGGAGAGCGGCGGCCGAAGGTGGGGTCCAGGTCGGCGAATGACCGATCTGACTGTGGCGGTGGTGACGAGATGGATCGGCGGGTTTCAGCCAATCATGTTGACTGAAAAGGTATATTTAGCCAATGAAATGGATATGTGGATCACGCATCACGATTGGGCCGACAGCACCTTCCTTCCTCTGTCACTATCGAAAGCAGTCGAAAGCAGTCGAGGCTGGTTGGTCTCCGCGGTGAATGCGCACCGCTAGGCAGCGCGCGGCGAGTTGCCGCAGCAGCAGACGAAGTTGTCGGCGTCGCGGTAGAAATCGGACACCAGACGAAGGGCAGTTCGACACGTCGCTCGTCCCGAGCACGTGGATCTGCGCGCCGCTTGATCGAAGAGTCGATCGTCGAACACGTCTTGTACTTGTCCTCGCGGCGCCCGGCGATCAGCACCGGCCTCGTTCTTCGTCAGCGAGTGGGACTTGGACTGGCTGACTGGCTGGTCAGCGACAGCACGTCCCGCACGATGTCGTCTTCTGGCCGTCTCGAGCAGTGAACGCAGCGACGATGCGCGCGCAGGCTGCGTCGGTCGACTGGCCCGACCGACCCCCACTGCGCACTGCTGGAGATGCAGGCGAGCGGGGGTCGCGAGGAAGAATGCACAGAGGCTGTCACGGCAAGGCTCGAAGCCACAGCTCTCCTCCGATGCCCGCACCTTCGCTCAGCCTCGTGTGCAGAGGCTTGCACAACACTCCCGCCTCAATCTTATCATCGCGGAGCTCGGATTGGTCGAGGATTCTTGTTGAAGTTCCTCACAAAAAAACGTATCCTGTTCGGCACCGGGGGCGGCAACACGGAGCTCTTCCAGACGACGATCGCTGGTTCCACATGCTCGCGTACGTATTTGCCAAGCAGCCGCACCGCGTCATCGCCTTCTGGGTCGGCATGGCCGCCACCTACGTCGGCGCCATCAACTCGCACGTGGATCACGGATTCCGGTGATGTTCGTCGGCGAACATGGCGTGCCGACACTAACGCTGTCGTGCCGGTCTCCTTCTATCCAGCTCAAGCTGCTTGTAATGAGATGAGCCAATTGATGGAGTCGAGTGGGGCTCTGACGGTTGCTGAGGTTGGAGCTGGAGGCAGTGCGTTCGCAGCGAGCAAAGTGGTCGCCAGCGACAGTCGTAACCTGGAATGGGTTTGAGCACCTCTACACATTCAACCGAGCTCGTCCGCATTGGGCTCGATGAGAACTGAGCGCGAGTCATACGTCGCGGGTCCGTCAACACCATCCAGCTCCGGGCTCAATGACTTGACGCTGAGCAAAGCGGAAACTCGCTGACGAGCGTCGAGCGTAACGAGCGATGACCCCACGCGCGTCACGCCAGAGGAAGGAGCCGTGTCGACGCGAATGCGAATGACAGCGGTTCACGCGTCGACGGAGGCAGACAACCGCTGGGCCCACTCGAAACCGTAGCCGTTAGCTTTGACCCGACACGGCCGTGGAATCTCGGCAGATTCAGCCAGGGAGAAGCCATCGGACCCCAAGCACGGACGCAAAGCACAACAGGCCGCGTGTCGCTCCGCAGGCGGCGCCATCGCACCAGCACAGCCGTAGCCATACCCACGCAAGCACATGGCTCCCTCACCCCGCCCAGCTGCGCATTGCGGAGACGACGGCCGGACGAATGCGCAGCTGGATGATTTCGCGCACAATGATGGCTTGTCGAAGGGTTCTTCAACGTGTGTTTCTCCCAAGATTCCCTCCGAATCCCGCTGACGACGGCGGCGTCATCATCGCCATTATGAAGCTAAATCAATACTTTCGCGTTGAACAAAAGTTCAGTACTTAGTTGCATCGCTCTTCCTGAGAGGATCGAGTTGCAGACTCCTGGGAAGGCTACACAAGGATCGAAACGTTGGAGCTGTGCATGTATCGCAATGGCCTCCTTTGAGAAGCCGCCGTCTTCGTCCTTTTGCCGACGGTGCCATCGAGAAGAATCTGGTGCCAACACTGGGTGAAAATGATGGTCAAAAGTACTGGGATAGAGTAAACCATCAAAAGCTGGGTATCTTTATGGACGCATTCAGAGTGCAATTCAGCTCTCTAATTAGGTAGCAAAGATAAATATCATATGTGCAAGGTCATTTGTAAACACAACCTCGTGATTCGTTGCATAGTAAACTGGCAATAATTTAGAATCATCCTTGTATAACAAGGTATTCGGTCATCGAGGCAGCAAAACGTGCGAAATGAGGTGGCGGCGTGCGTGGCCTTCTCAAACGGCGATGCGTCGCTCCCGCCGCATACTCAGCCCAAGTCTTTTGAAACGTGGGGTTGTGGCTTCTCCCATGTCGCGACGTCACCCCAAGCGACGCACGTGCAGACCCGAGAATATCAGGCGCAACGCGCGCATTCATCCCCGAATCACTTGTTCCCACTATGTCGCGGACGCCTTCAAGCCTCGAGCGGGGCAGGCAGGTGACGCACCCCCCACTGACTCCCGCGGGCGGTCGATGGGGCGCCTTCGGAGAAGGAGGAGCAGGCGACGGGGGCGTCGCCATGCACACGCAGCAGGCGGCGCGCTTCTCCCTCGGGTCTCATTTATCGTTTCGATCCGACACGACCGCGATCCCTCCCTCGCTCCCGCCTCGGCCTCCAACTCCGGCGGCTTCCCTCCGCTCCCTCTCGGACCTTCACGCTCCACGCTCCACGCAATGGCGACCGGCAAGCGCACCATCCTCTCGACCAAGCGCGCGCGCAACCGCCGCCAGAAGGCCGCGCGCAAGAGCGCCAGCGCCGTCTCGGCCGTCATGCCGACCCCGGAGACCGACGCGCACGGCGCCTTCTCGCCGACGAGCTGCCCGGCCTCGGACGGTCTCGGCTGCGGGAACCTGCCAGAGATCACCATCATCCGCGATGGCGAGCGCTTCGTTGACGATGGAGACGCGTTCGCCGGCGTGAAGCGCATTGGCGAAGACAGCGCGGACGCGTCCGGCACTTGCGACAGCGAAGAGGACGATGACGACAGCGACAGCGAGGACGGAGAGCTTGTGTTCGTGTGCCGCTCGACGGTGCCGGACTTCTGCACCGAGTTCGTCTCCGCTGCGGACGAGCCGGGCGTGCTGCAATCGCTGTGCGCCGCGCGACTCGAGCGCGGCAGCCGAGAGATGAAGCCTGATCTCCGGCCATTCACGGTGCGCGTCCCAGCGTTCCGGGAGACGCACAGCGGGTTCGTGGCGTACACGATCCAAGTTGCGACGTGCGACCTTCCGCGCCGAGAGTTCACGGTCGAGCGCCGCTTCTCCGAGTTCGTCGCGCTCGCGCAGACCGTCAACCGGGAGCTTGCCTCCCTCTCTAGTATTGTAGCCACCATAGTCGATCCAGAGTCGGGCACTAGGTCCGCAGAGCGCGTGGCGCAGTGGGAGCTGCCGCCCAAGACCTGGTTCCGGTTAACGCAAGACGAGGCGCTGGAGGAGCGGCGCGGCCACCTCGAGCGCTGTCTCGAGACGCTGCTGTCGCTGTCGCTGCCCGCCGACGCCGCACCCGTGAGCGCCATGCCCGCCGTGCGCGACTTCCTCGTGCTCGACATCTTCGGCGTGCAGGTCGCCGACCAGGAGAAGCGCTAGGCCCAGCGCGAGAGGAACTCGTTCGGCTCACCGCTGCATTTCCATCAGATGGTGCCCATCAAACATCGCTTTGTACCCCCCTTTGGCGGCACGCACACACTCACGCCAAGACGCCGAGCGCGAGCGCCGCCGCGGACTCCGGGAACAGCACCAGCGTCGACAGCATGTACACCGCCAGCAGTCCGGGCACGCCCAGCAGCAGCCCGTCCAGCGCCGCACACACGCCGGCACAGACCGCCGCCCCAATCGAGTCACCCAGCATGCTGGACAAAAGAACCGTTGTGGGGAACACGGTGAAAAGCGTACCCCACACTCGCCATGTTACGCGTACCCCGTACCCCTCGATTGTGTACCCCATCTGTGTACCCCCATGCATTTTCGTGTGGTGGCGGTTCCAACACCAGAACTGAACACGCCAACGGCCGGCCATTGCCATTCCCTCTCAACCACCGACCAGGCGACTGCCGCTCCCCCTCAGCGCTCGCGCCATGGCTGCTGCTCGCCCGTCCGGCCCGTGGGTCGTGCTCAAGTTCGGCGGCACGAGCGTGTCGACGGCGGCGCGCTGGCGCAGCATCTGCGCGCAGATCCAGGAGAACCTGCGCGCCGAGGCGTCGCCCAGCGTGTGGGTGACCATCTCGGCGCTCACGCAGGTGACCAACAAGCTCACGCAGGCGCTGGAGGCCGCCAGCCGCGCGGACGCGAGCCACGTGGAGATCGTTGGCGCCATCGTGCGCCAGCACTTCGCGCTCGCGTACGAGGCCGGGCTCTTCGCCGGGCTCGATGGCGACGGCGGCAGCATGGAGCAGCACGACCGCTGGCAGCACAAGTGGACGGCCTCCGTCTTCGACGAGTCCTTCGTCGCGCCCGCCGCCATCGACAGCGCCATCCCCGCCGAGCTGCACCCGCTGCTGCAGGAGCTCAAGGTGCGTATTATACGCGCGCGGACCGCAGGGACGGACGAGCAAGGAATGATCTGATCGTGGCCGTGGACGGCAGAACCTCGCGCGCATCCTGGAGGGCGTCAAGCTGACGCAGGAGGCGTCTCCGCGCATCCAGGCGCGCGTGCTGGCCTTCGGCGAGCTGCTGTCGACCCACCTGGGCGTGTGCATCATGGCGCGCAACGGGCTGCTCGACGTGCAGCGCGTCGACGCGCGCGAGCTGCTCGTCAGCGACTCGGCGCGCGCCAAGTCGGAGGAGGACCGCTACCTGCAGGCGGACGTGCTCCCGGGAGAGAACATTGCCAAGGCGACGGTGCTGGCCAACGGCAAGCGCGTCGTGCTCACGCAGGGCTTCATCGCCAGCACCAGCGACGGCTCGACGTGCGTGCTCGGCCGCGGCGGCAGCGACACGTCCGGCGCGCTGTTCGCCGCCATGCTCCGCGCGTCCAAGTACGAGATCTGGACGGACGTGCACGGCATGTTCACGAGCGACCCGCGGTACGTGCGCGACGCGCGGCTCATCACGAGTCTGGACTACCGAGAGGCGCAGGAGCTCGCGGCCATGGGCGCCAAGGTGCTGCACCCGCGCTGCATCATGCCAGCGCAGTCGGCGCTCGTGCCCGTCGAGATCCGCAACACGAACGACCCGCACGGCGCGCGGACGGTGATCCACCCGCCGACCAAGTCGAGTACGTCGGCGACGGACAGCCCCAAGATCCTGGCGGTTGTCAAGCGCCAGAGCATGACGACGCTCAGCATCACGGCGCTTGACATGTGGGGGGCGGCTGGCTTCCTCTCCAAGGTGTTTGCGCCGTTTGAGAAGTGCGGCATCTCGGTCGACCTGATCGCGACGTCGCAGTTCTCGGTGACGGTCACGCTCGACCACATCCCTGGCGGCATCGAAGGCGCGCCGTTCCGCCAGCTGCTCGACGAATTGAACGCGCACTCCAAGGTCGAAGTGTTCGAGGACTGCTCGGTCGTGTCGGTCGTCGGCCGAGGGCTTCGCAAGGCGCTCGCGGAGCTCGGCCAGGTGTTCGTCGTGCTCGAAGGCTACGACGTGCTGCTGCTGAGCGAGTCGGCGGAGGACCTGAACCTGTCGTTCGTGCTGCAGCAGAAGAACGCCGACGAGATCGTCGCCCGCATGCACGCGTTCTTCTTCTCGTCCGACGCTCCAGCCGCATCCAACGGCAATGGCAGCAGCAACGGCAGCGGTGTGAGCACGGGGTCGGCGCACCCGCCGCGCCATCCTGCCAGCAGCTCGGGCACTGCGTCTCCTGTGCTGGTCTCGTCCCCGATCCGGCGGTCGCCGTCGCGCGACGCGCTGCTTGGTCCATCGTGGCAGTCGCTCGTGGCCGCGGCGCAGCCGAGCAACTCGACCTAGAGGGCCAACGTCTGCTGCGACGAAGGCTGGTGCCTATGCCTCCTTATTAGAACTGTAGAGGACGCCCTCGATCCGCCCTGTAAGCATCAAGACCTGGCGTCTTGATGTGCATCCTTTGGTAGCAACTCCTATTGGTACGCTCGAGGCAGCAACAACTAACGTAGACAGACGTGGACGCCTGGCTCGGGGCTCAAGGGAGCAGGCGGATGGTGGCGCGGCTCTCGTGGAAGGCGAAGCCCGGCGCCAGGAACTCGACGCGCAGCTTGGCGAGCGCCGGCAGGCGGCAGCGCAGCTCGAGCACGCTGAGCGAGACCTCCTTCTTGGTGCGCAGCGGGCACGAGCACTGGCCGAGCAGCTTCTTGCCGTGCCACACCTTGAACGAGAAGCGGAAGTTCTGCCGCGGCTGCGAGTGCTGCAGGTCCACATTGAGCTGGTAGTTGCCTTCGCACTGCACGCACAGCCCGTCGTTGACGATCTCGAAGTGCTCGTCGTCGTGCGCGCCGTTCACGCGCTCCCAGTTGACGATCCCGGGCGACTGCACGCTGCCGATGGCCTTCATCGACAGGAACACCAGCGGCACCGCCGCGTCTGTCGATGCTGCCACCGTCGCGGTTGGCGTCGTCTTTCTGTCCGTCGGGCCTGTTGGCTGCTGCGTCCCGACCCCCGGCACGACCGACAGCGTCGAGCCGTCGGGCATGACGACCACGTCCGCGCCATTGCCCGCACCGCTCGGCACGAGGTGGCCGCCCACCGCCTGTGCCATGGGCCTCACCAGGCTCATGTTCACCCCCTGGAACGCAGCGTACTCGCCCATGGGCGTCAGCTGCCCGTCCCCGGCGTCTAGGAGCCCGCCGCGCGCCATGGCGCTCGCACTCGCGCTGTTCATCGCCGCGGTCGTGACGGCCATCGCGTGGTTGTGCGCCATGGCCGCGACCGCCGCGGCGCTCGTCGGAGCCGCCGCGGAGACGAAGGAGCCGGCAGAGGCAGAGCCAGAGATAGAGGCAGACGCAGAGCCCGAGGGCCCCCGGCGGCGGTCGTCGCGCGACTCGACGTCGCCCTCCTGGTACCGCTCCATGATCTGCGAGCTGGAGCGCCGCAGCCGCCAGATGGCCGAGCGCGTCACGCCGTAGCGCCGCGCGACGTCAGCCTCGGTCACGGCCGCGCCGCTCTCGAACAGCTTGATGATCTCCACGCGCTGCCCGTCCGTCAGGCGCCGGCCCACGCCGCGCCGCGCCGCGCCAGTCTTCACTTCCGACATCAGTTGACGGAGGCTGTCGCTCCGCGCCTTGATCGATTTGAATGAAACCGCGAGTTCCGAAAAAAAAAGAAGAAGGTGTGACTTGGTTTCAGTATTGGCATTCCAGGACTATTCCTGGCCCTTTCCGTCAGACGACACTTTGGCAATTTAGCGAAAGTCAACAAAGAGAAAATCTATCTAAAATAACTAGCCTTATAATATCCTGAATATACCAGCTAACTCTCTAATATTATATGAGTATGATACTTTTTACAGCTGGGACAAGCTTCATAAATGGAATCCTCGTCATGTGTTGTAAACATGTGGAATCTAGTTTTATAATTGGTATCAATTTATAGAGAGTCGATTCCTGGAGAATGGACTTTTATCGCAAACGCAAAAGACGGTGGATTTTTGATTGGATTTTCGCATATTTATCAAAACACGATGAGAACAGTTGAAGCGACCTCGAACTTCCCACATCTTGTGATCCATCACCGTCGCTAGCTCAGCAAGTGGGGACGAAGCGAACGCAGACAAGAAACCTTCAGTAGATTGGAGCATGTCCTGTCAAAGCTCGCAAAAATCAGCGGCGCATGTTGATCAAGGAAGGTACTTCAACGCATCGTGGTATTCACAAATACTCTGGAAGACCACCAGCATGGGAAACAGGTGGGGCGGCCTCCAACAATCTAGCAGTACACCTTGCCCTCCGTCGCCTGGCAGTTCGTCACCGTGTATGACTCGCCGTTCGTGCACGTGCCCTTGGACACGTCGCCTTGGTCCGGCGGGTAAAATGCCGTGCGCCAGTAGCGAACCCACATGCCAGTGTCTCCTGAACCCTCGACGCCGAACGAGTTGCGGCCGCGGGTGAGGTCGCGCTGAACTTGGTTAGCCGCGGCAAACTGGCAGTCGTACGACGGCGCAGCGACCCAGCACGCGAGCTGGTGGCAGTCCTTGCTGCTGGACGCAGCGCTCACAGCGGCAGCGATGCTCGTGCCGATGCTGATGCTGCTCTCCACGATGGAGACCACGTTGCCAGACGTAATCCCCGTCGTGGTGGTCGCGGCAGCATCAGCGGAGCGAAGAGTACGGCTCTCAGCAACAGCGGGCACGGGCTCCGCGTTGGCGACGGCAAGAAGACCGGCGAGCACGAGAGCGACGAACGTCTTCATGGTTGTTCTTGGGAGATGTTGCGTGCTTGGAGGTTAGCGCTGGAGGTGAAATTGAGGAGTGAGGCGAAAGCTTGGCCGAGAGTGACTCGTCCAGGTGCGAGTCGTTGCTTTGGAATGACGAGCAGCATCGGTAGCACTACAGGAGAGGGGCGTCAGCCGCATTGATGCCACGCATGCGAATAAGGCACGCAAGGGAATGCTGACTGCGATGCGTCTTCACAAAATACAGGTGACCCAACCGTATCTTACAGGGCTCCACAAATGACTTTTCACGCGATCTGCAATGATCTGCCGCCCACCGTGAATCATTTGGCAACGCGAAGCTTCCATCTCAACAGTGAGGGCAATGCAAATCGCTCACTTCATATCCGTGAGCTTCCCGAGTCCACGAGACACATCTCCAGCTTGGATACGTGCCAGCATACATTGCATTTCGCTGTTCGGGCCAAAGCCGGTCCGTCGAGCTTCAACAACAGCATATGCTTGTAAAGGCGTCCTTCGTTACAAAAAGCAAGTGCATTCGGATCGCATCGTCCGCCCGCTGAATCACAAGATTTGCTAGTCGTCAGCTGGGTTTGAAGATTGGAGCATCTTTGCGCGATGGAATCCACCAAAAACAACTCTGGTCTCAGCAGACCATTGATGCCATTTGCGCCATACGGTTCACATCGCACGATGAAGACATCAATCAAGCTTACGATGCACTCTTCCCACTTGTCAAGAGTTGCGAATCCTGCACAACGCTAGCAGGTAGATATGTATTTGGGATTGGTTGCTTGCGCGCGCATGCCTGAAGCTTTTGTTCGTCGCGTAGACTTCGCGCGGTGCTTCCAAACGAATGCAGTTCGAACCAAGCGATCAGATTCGCTAGACGATGCATGAGTTCTCAAGGATGTTAGCACAAGATGTGTAAATTGCCA
The DNA here is from genome assembly GCA_023338125.1 of Phytopythium aichiense. Taxonomy (NCBI): domain Eukaryota; phylum Oomycota; class Peronosporomycetes; order Pythiales; family Pythiaceae; genus Phytopythium; species Phytopythium aichiense. The sequence goes on along the minus strand of JAADYH010000053.1, from coordinate 33,805 downwards.
TCTGTTTTTGTAGACGCTTCGCATGACTGTAAACACACTGTACTGTCCATTGATTGCACACAGGACTCAATCACAGGCAATACCATGGCTCAGAGCTCGGTTCAAGCCACGAGCCATGTCGGATCATGTCACCCTGTAGAGTTCGAGACAGAAACCCACAGTGGTATACGGCGCGTTTACTGCAATTCGCTGACGGACGAAGACGACCAATTTCTGTTCGAGCTTCGAGCAGTGACATTGGGCCGAACTTGGAGTTGCATTCTCGCTGGCAATTCCTTATCAACGGAATACTGCAGTGGTATGAGGCTATCATGCGATGGGCTGCCATGACTCCAAATGTTGAGCACGCCATCCACCAAACCTGTGGAGGGCATCGTATCTGGATACGTAACACCTGCTCGAACAGCGACGGCAGCGGTGGCGATCCACAAAGACTCAAAGTGGACGACTTGGGGAATCCACTCACTCCGCCGTCGCTGAATCTTCGGAGAACCGGTCAAGTCGGTTCATTCCTCAATTTACCCGACGACAACCAACCAATAGCATCCTCAAGTCCAAGAACCATGAAGTGCGTCTCCGTCATGATCGCCGCTGTCGCTGCCGTCGCTGGCTGTGCGCAGGCCACATCAACCCAGCACCCGGTCTTCTCCTCGAACCTCACCGAGACCGACGTGCCCTTCGTCGACGCCGACATCTACCATTCGGATCTGACCGCCGACTTCTCGACCGACCTTGATGCGGAGGAGGGCGACCGCCAGCTGCAGGTCGTCGAGGGCGTCGTTGCCGCCTTCTCCATCGCCTCTGCTGTCGCACCGCTCATCACCGACCTCATCAACAGCAGCAAGAAGGAGTGCCAGCAGCTTGCCTGCTGGATCGCCACCAGCTCCCGCACGTGCGCCATCGGAGCCGCCGAGAAGGTGCAGGCGGAGATCACGCAAGGCCGAGACCGCTACGCGTACGAGAGCATGTCGGACAGCGGCATGTGGGTTCGATACTGGCGTACCAAGTTCGAGCCGATCGACCGCGCTGACATTGCGACGGGCACGTGCACGGACGGCGCGACATTTGCGGTGACGAACTGCCAGTCGACGGGGTCGGTGCACTGCTAGGATGGCTAGTTGATGGACCCCTTGTGCAAGCTGATACCAGTGGACGGCGCAATCGAGGCAGCCTGTTGCTGGCATGTGTCTGTTTAGTGGATTTGTGTAGTGCGCCGTGCTGCTAAACTTGTAGACTGCCGTACTCCTGGATCAATTACAACTTTTGAATGTTTGTCCTACTGAGAAGATCCCTTTCCTGAGTCCTTGACACACTTGATTACACCTCGATGTAGCGAGAAGTCAGTCGTGCCTTGTTCAAATCTGTGAGGCTCATCAACGCGCCAACTCCGTCCTTTGAATTGCATGCAAACCAAAAGTGTCTTGCAATCCGTCGACAACAAACTCGAAGCATCTATAGAGCTTGGATATGCACTTGATGCAAATACGACGCGAATCGTGAAGGCAATCTGGTCGATGGTGTGCACTCTTTCGTTTGCATACAGCTAGAGTCAGGTCGTCACAGCATTGACTGCGAGTTGCAGGGAGCCTACAGCCAGGGTACTGTTACTTTCCGCCTGACGTTGTCGGTCTAGCAGTAGACCTTGCCCGTCGGCTGACAGTTCGTCACCGTGTACTTCTGTCGGTTGCTGCATGAACCCTTGGCAATGTCGCCGCGGTCCGGCGGGGTGAATCCCGTGCGCCAGTAGCGCACCCACATGCCTTGCGAGTTCGAGCTGTCCACGCGGAACGAGTTGCGACCGCGGGTGAGGTCACGCTGGACTTGGTTGGCGGCTGCGAACGAACAGTCGTACGATGGACTAGTGATCCAGCACGCAAGTTGGTGGCAGCTCTTGCTCTTTTGGCCCGCTCCAGCAGCCGCGGCGACCGCCTTGCCGATCTCGATGCTGCTGACCACGACCGAGGAGACCTGTCCCGGAGAAACACGGGTGGCAGCAGGCTCGAGGATGCGGAGGGCTTCGACAGCTTCAACCGCGTCGACTTCGTGGTCGTCAGCATAGCGCAGAGCACGCTCGTCGGTGCTGTTAGTCTTCGTTGGCAGCATGTCGGCATTAACAACGGCAGCGAGGCCGGTCAGAAGGAGCACGAGGAATGTCTTCATGTCGATGGCGGTATGGGACCGGATGGGGCTCTTGATGGCTTGTAGTGGCCTTGAGAAGATGCTTGTTGGCCTCCGTCGAAGTTGAGAAGTGAGAGAGATCGCTACCAGCAGTGAGCTTGCAAGACTGTGTCACCTGTGTGGAGACACTGACGCTCGATCACTCTCGCCCATGCGCTTGGTGGATGCATCATGGCTGGGAAGGAGCAAGTCACGACGGAGTACACGGTCGCTGGTTCTTTCATGTGCAGGGTGAGCACTGACCGTCAGCGAGCAAGATACTGCAAGTACCCCACTCCAAACCGATTTGCTACCTGCTAATCGCGGGGGATGGCTGGCCAGTAACGCACTTTGAAGCGATAGGAACGTGCTGCAGGATCTTCTTCAGCTACACGCACGATCCCAGTTGGATATACCCAGTTTCAGATGCCATTGTGACGTTGCGTCCCCATAAAAAAAAGATGATTGCACTGTCCGGAGGTGGATTGCATACCGTTGGTGAGGAAAGGCGGGCTGGATTCCACCTGTCCACGTATCTCAAGATCTGCAGCAAGCAACCGCAATCAGTCCCTTTCCGTAATACTCAGCACAGTATAACAGTGAACGATTGTCTTTGCAGATGAAATGATGCAGTTTCTCGTAGCACATCCTTGGTCATACGACCCCACGCATCGTCCTCAACCGCTCCTTCGTATGTACTCCACTCAAGAATTCAAGCGAGATCATGTGGGATTCGGACGCTCGCACAGCATAGCACTCGTTTGTGGCACTGTTGGCTGCATTGCATTGTGATAGAATGCAATTCGATCAATGAGGATCGAGCACATCTCAAGATTCGAGGTGGAGACGAACTTGAACTGGCTCACCGATGGGTACAGTCAATTCAATATCGGATCATACAAAATGGAAGTTCAGCGCCGTCATGTCGAAGGAATCCTGACGAACAGCGCGAGCCTTGTGGACAAACAGAAAATGTCTGTCAGACATCCAGTTCGTGTGCATTTTATTACAGGTCCATCCGGGCTCAGCTCAGTGACCATTTGTATAGCTTCTGGAAGCAATTCGAGGATACGCGTGCCCCATGGAGGTTCAATTTCACGACAAGCACACAGTAACTGCGGTTTCTGGACGGCTGGACTCAAGTGTGCATCCGTAAGATCGACGAGCAGGGGATCACGGCAGTGTGAGATTATGCCATTTCCTTCGGTTTGAGGGCTGCAGATGACTACTCATTCGTACAGTACACGCGTTGCTGCGCATCCAACGAACAGCGCGGCATTCTCCGCGCTCCTCTGTGACTCCAGTGTGCTCCTCACGCACAGTGGACAGGCGCATCAGACCAAGATCTTACGAGATGGGGAGCGTTCCCTTGCAGGCCAAGTCGAAGCGACATGCAGAGTGCTAACAAACAGCACAAGGCGTGTTTGACAGGTCAAAGATATGCAATTGAAGTTCGCCTGGCCCAGTATACAGCTCTTGATTGTAGAGCAAGGCGGCACGAGAACAGTGCATCTGTTGAACGAATGTGACGAGCATGCAGATTCCCTCGCGTGGTTCGCACTCGGGTAGCAGTAAACGCACGCAGCAGGAGCCGCTTCAAATCGTACCCGGAAAGATCATCGCTATACCGATTTGTTCCTCATTGTGTGCCTAGTGCGCACGGATGGTACTTTGTCCAAGGATTCGTGCATCTTCCTGATCAAGTTTCATACTTAGACAGCCTATCCACACGACGAGCCCGGAGGGAAGACCGGACCGGTCAGCGGTCGCTGCGGAACCGAAGACTCCGAAGCATCGGGCTGCTCGGTTGCAGTGTCCTTCCTCTTTCATTCCTCGATTTGAGTCCAGCCGAGTACACCAACCCCAGCTCCGTTCCAAGATCCCTCCAAGATGAAGTGCATCTCAACGACGCTTGCGGCCCTCGCTGTTTTCGCCGCGTGCTCCCGAGCTGTTGCCGACGACATCCAAGGCAACACCGAGACCGTCAACGCCAACGCTACCGATGCGGTGATCGACATCCCGTTCGTCGACGATGATGTCTACAGCACGGACCCCGCCACCCTCTTCGTCGACGATGACATCTACAGCACGGACCTTACTACGGCCTCCGACGACTTCGACTACGACTATGCAGGCGAGGACGGTCGGCAACTGCAGGTTGTGGAAGGTGTCGTCGCTGCCTTCACCATCGCATCAGCCATCGCGCCACTCATCTCGGGAGCCATCCAGAACAACAAGAAGGAGTGCCAGCAGGTCGCATGCTGGATCTCCACCAACTCGCGCACTTGCGCTATCGGCGCCGCCGAGCGAACGCAAGCCAAAATCATGAAGGGCCGCGACCGCTATCGGTACGAGAGCATCCAGCGCAACGGCATGTGGGCTCGCTACTGGCGCACCAAGTTCGAGCCGGTCGACCGCGGCAACATTGCCACGGGCAAGTGCACAGACGGCGCGAGGTTCACGGTGACCAACTGCCAGTCGACGGGGTCGGTGCACTGCTAAGATGCGTATCTGGCAAGTGATATCTCGCGCGTCGGTATTGAAGTGCGTGGTCTCGTGACAGGTCTTGCTTGGCATTGGTCGCACAAGGGTGGAGAAGTTCACTCTCCTTTTTCTTCTTCTTTTTCTTCTCCTTCTCGATGCACGGTGCGTGCTCCTTCTTCGAAGTATGCACACAGCAGTCTCCGCCAGCCGCATAGGCGGCAATATACTTGGTGTCTTTGAAGATTGAGTTCGATGTTCATTCACGAGACCTGGTCTGATCAATGCTGACAGATAGCTGTTGTAATTGCTTCTTTGGTACTTTGAAGTACGATATTCCATTCAACATCAAACAACTGTGGCGTCGATAATCGATGCATCGCGAGACCACCATACTAACAGGACACCTCACCGTCCGTCGCCTGAAGTTTGTGACCGTGTACGCGTCGCCATTGCTGCACGTTCCTGCTGCAATATCACCCTGATCTCGTGGATAAAACTGCGTGCGCCAGTAGCAAACCCTCATACCAGTGCCGCCCGAGCTTTCGACAGCGAACGAATTACGCCCCTTGGTCAAATCGTCCTGAACTTGATTGGCGGCAGCAAACTGACAGTCGTACGACGGACTCGCGATCCAGCACGCGAGCTGGTGACAGTCCTTGCTGCTCGACGTGGCGTTCACCGCAGATGCAATGCCTTCACCGATGCTGACGGCGCTAACCACGACGGAAGACACAGCGCTCGCAGAGATGCTCGTGGCAGCACGGAGAGGACGGCCTTTAGGGCTCGATGATACCGACTCGGCGTTGCCACCGGCGAGAAAGACAATCAGAAACAGAGCGGTAAACGTCTTCATCGCGACAGTTGAGGCTGTGCAGCTTGTGCTCGGATAGGGAGGGAGGTATGAAGGCTTGCGGTGAAATCAAAGAATGATGTGGCCGAGCGCGAACGACCAAAGTCGAGTGGGCCGACAGCAAAGTTGTCAAAAACAGTCCTCACATGCCAAGCGGTGCGGATGCATACAGTATTCGACATCCATACGAAGAATGGCATGGTCAAGCACATCGCCTCGCTGAGGAGACCCAGATCGACTCGGAATGAGTTGCTCGGATTGATGGAACGGCTTTTCCCGCGATTGCTTCACCGAGTGTTTGCGTTTGCATACAGTAAAGCCTGTCAGACTTTCGTTCTGCTGTCAGCGCCACTTCTTCAACTCCCAACTCGCCAGAGTCTACGAGAAGCTGGCAACAATTCGGCTTGCGCTGTTTAGAATCCAAATTGGATGCGCAAGAAGGTCGAAGCGATCGTTTTGAACGGTCAAGAAGTCAACAACGCCTGCATCAGCTTTGACAGCCGTCTTGTGCATGGCGATGCAAACAGCAGTGCCTCTTGCAGCAAGTGGGACCGCTTCCGCCTGTTGTGAGCCACGGCAAGCTGAATCAAGAGATATGCCAGCCTCGTAATACAGCATGGTGTACACCCCAACTTGAAGTTGCCGACTTCCGTGGAGCTGCAAGAGCTTCCATTCGGCTGCACGAAAACGATCTCGGCGCGACGCCAACGCCAGAGTGCGAGGAGACTGCGATATCCACTTCAACATGACTTGAATCAGTGCAGGAGGCACCGTCCATCGCATGTCCAGAACAGATCCCCTCACTCTTCGGAAGTGAGGTCGTCCTGATCAAAGGAAACGGCGTTGCTGGAGCGATCGCAGTACAGGTCAGTGACCAGGGAAGACCACCGTGACGGCCACGTTGACGACGCCGTTCGAGTCAAGCCCAGAGTCTGCTTGTGCTGTGGTGCACCATCACTCCTGGCCCAATATAACGCGCCGCGCATGCGGTGACGTGTCGGCGCGCCGTCCTGTCCACCTCCCAAACCGCATCTCACAGCCTTCCTACGCAATCACTTCGCCACCTGTTGCATACTTGCTCAGCACTTTTCTTTTCCTCTATCAACTGATATACTGTTCAAACAAGTACTTCTTCCTCCTTCCCATAATAGCTTCTCGTCCGCCCCCCGCGCTCACTCGGCAACAAGGCGGAGAAGGCAGGCGACGCCCGCCGTCCTCCTCCCTCCTCCTCTTCCTCCTCTTCCACCATGCGCCTGGCCTCGCTGTGGACGCTGGCGCTGCTCTCGGCCGCCGCCGTGCACGGCGCCACCGCCGCCACCTCGGCGGACCTGCCGCCGGCGCTGCACGCGAGCTCGAGCGCAAGCCCCAGCGTCGTGGCCGCGGAGCTCGCGCGCGTGCAGGAAATGTACGGCTCGCTGCCGCCGATCCAGCAGCTGAGCGGGGACGCGCTGTCGACCGCGTCTCCGCCGGCGCGCCGCCGCGAGGCGCTCGTGCAGCTGGGCGACATGTTCTTCTACGGCAACCAGTCGCTGTCGACGGCGGTCAACGGGTCGCTGGCGCTGCAGTTCTACGGCGAGGCGGCGGCGCTGGGCGACCCGCGCGCGCAGTTCCACGTGGGCGTGGCGCTCAGCTACGGGCTCTGGGGCTTTCCGCTGGACGACGCGGCCGCCGCGACCCACTACTACTTCGCGGCGCTCGGCGGGGACATTGGCGCGGCCATGGCGCTCGGCCACAAGCACCTACTGGGCGTCGGATCGCCCAAGAACTGCGAGACGGCCGTGCGCTACTACGAGGTGGCGGCCAACCGCGCCGTGGAGCTGCGCGAGGCCAACGCGAGCCTCCCGGCGATCCACGACATGCCGCACCGCCGGCTCAAGACGCTGCACGAGACGCAGCACAAGAAGAACATCCCCACGGACGCCGCCATCGTCGACTACTACCAGTTCTCGGCCGACAAGGGCGACCCGGAGGCCACGATCAACCTCGCCACGCTCTACTTCTACGGCGCGCGCGGGCTCGAGCAGGACCTCCCGCGCGCGGCGCAGCTCTTCCATAAGGCCTACGAGCTCGGCGCCAGCGGCGGCGCCTACCACCTCGGCCATCTGTACAGCCACGGCATCGGCGTGGGTCAGAACAACGAGACGGCCTTCAAGTACCTGCAGGAGGCCGCGAACGAGGGCAACACGGCCGCGCAGAACGAGCTCGCGTACATGTACCTGCATGGCAAGGGCACGGCGCGCGACCTCGACCGCGCCGTGACGCTGTTCAAGGCCGCAGCAAAGCAGGGCAGCATGGAGGCGTTCTACAACCTGGGCGTGCTCCACATGCAGGGCGGTGGGTCGGGCAAGGTGCTGGGCAAAGACCCCGAGTACGAGGTCGCGCACGGGTACTTCCAAGTCGCGGCGCACCAGGGACACACGGTCTCGAGCCACAAGCTCGGGCACATGAGCTTGCACGGCATCGGCACGGCCAAGTCGTGCAAGAGCGCCGTCGAGTCGTTCAAGATGGTCGCGGAGCGCGGGGACTGGGACCGGCAGCTGTCCCAGGCGTACAAGGAGTTCCGCAACAAGGACTACGAGGCGTCCTTCATGAAGTACGCCGTCATGGCGCAGCAGGGGTACGAGGTGGCGCAGCACAACGCCGCGTACCTGCTCGACTACGGCTTCCTCGCGCCGTCCGTGTTCTCGCCCTCGCCGACGCTCGAGCTCAAGAATGACGAAGAGGCCGCGACGGTCGCAGTCATGCTGTACAAGCTAGCGGCGCTGCAGGGCAACGTGGACGCCAACCTCAAGATCGGTGACTACTATTACTACGGCAAGGGCGGGCATGCGGTGGACTTGACCAAGGCGAGCGCGCACTACTCGCTCGCGAGCAAGCGGTCGAACGCGCAGGCCATGTTCAACCTCGGCATCATGTACGAGCACGGCATCGGCGTGCAGCAGGACTTTTTCCTCGCCAAGCGCTTCTACGACCGCGCTCGCGTCGCCCACACGGACGCCCATGTGCCGGTCACGCTTGCGCTCTGGAAGATGCGCTGGCATATGACGCTGCTGAGTTGGAAGCACTGGTGGGACAAGCTCGTGGGCAACAACCCCGGGCCACTGCCTGCGGGACTCAAGCCGTCCGCCTCTTCCAGAGGCGCCAGGCACCGGGGCAGTGAGGCGTCGTGGCTGTCAACGCAGTGGCTGCGAGGCTGGTTACCGGGCTGGGTGGGAGGCGCTGTTGACGGCGTGGACCTATCTATGCTATCGCTGGAGCATCTGTCCGCCCATTGGCGCGACTACGTTTTCTCCGACAACTTTGGGATCCTGGCGCTGTCGCTCACGCTCGGCGTCGTGCTCTACATCCGCTCGGAGCGCCAGTATTTACGCGACCAGCAGGAGCAGCAGGAGCAACGCGCGGTGCTGCAGCAACCCGAACGACAGTGACCCTAGCGGCTGAGAACGATACTTTACGTCCCATTTCATATACTGCCCTTCTCGCGCTGACAAGTGCGGATGACTCATCGATGGCGACGCGTGCGAGGACGTCTTGCGGTCAACCGTTGATGTGGTGGACTGGATGTGTCTGCAAGGGGTTCGTTGTATGGAGGTGCGGATGCTCGGGAGCTGGCAAGTCATGCCACTGTGGCCACTGCGGCAAAAGGCTCCTTGCAATTCCTCATTTTCCTCGATGACGAGACGGACGCAGCGGCCGCCATCCTCTGCGAGGAAGCGGACAACAGCGAGACGCCCGATAGGTCAAACTGTCGTTCGTTGTCAGTAGTGATGATACATCGCTTGCTCTGTTATGATCAGTTGCAGATTTACTACTCGTTCGCGACTTGCCCGTCCTCCTCCTCCATCACTAGACCCAATCGCGCTATCAGCTCGTCCGTGATACGGCGCTGCTTCTCCATCTCGATACGAAGCTGAGCGATCTCATTCCTCAGCTGGTTCGTCTCGATCGCAAGCGTTGACGAGCGTTGCTGCTCGGTCTTGAGCGCTTCAACGACCACGGGGATCAAGCGAGCGTACGCCACGTGCTTGAAGCCGTCGCTATCGCGGACGACGACCTGAGGCAGCACTTGTTCAACCTCTTGGGCGATGAAGCCCAGCTCTCGCGTGTTGGCAGGGAAATTCTTCTCGGGGAACTCGTCCGAGCGCAAGCTGTACTCGACCCCGCGCAGCCGACTAACAAGCTCCGACGCGTTCCGGATGTTGACGACGTCACACTTGAAGCGCGCGTCCGACGCGTCGACGTATGCCCCCGAGCCCATGACATGGCCGTCGACCGTGATGCCAGCGCCGAAGAAGGCGCCAGACTCGACAAACAGCTCGCCCTGAACCTCGACGGTATCCAGCTCCGTCATGTTGACGTGGCTGATGTGGCCGCCTGTGATCTCCACGCCTCGCAGCTCGCTCTGCGTCATGTCGATCGATCCCCGCAGGCGTCGCGCCTCGAGCTGTTCCACGCGCAGAGTCGAAGTCGCTGCATCGTAGCGAAGACCTTCGTGCTGATCGAGCTTCCCGCTGCGACCATACACAGCCACGTACCCAGCGTCACGGCTCGACACCTCAAGCGAGTGAACCGTAAGCTTGACTTCGCTTCCGCCAACATGCGCATCTTCGCCGCCAGCAGACGCCCCGGTCGCCTCGGACCCTGCGCGCGTGCCGACGTTGCTCAAGAGAGACGCGACACTCGATGCAATACCACCGCCAGCACCACCACCGCCAGCCGACAACATTTGCCAGCGAGCTCCGTCGAAAACCAGCAACGCCGTTGACCCCGGGGACAAGCTGATGTCGCCGGTGATCGCGTCGTCGTCGTCGTTCTGAACAAGCAGCAGTTGTCCAGAGAAGGCGCCAGTCACGTCGATGCGAGCGGCGTTCGGTGAGCCGCTCGAGTCGCCATCATTCGTGATGCGTACGTAGCTATGCGAGCTCGGGATCACGAGCCCGTTAGCAGCACGCATGGCAAGTGGAGAGGCTACCAGTTGGGCGGCGGCGACCAGCGCGCCGTCTGCCAGAACCTTCCCGCCGCTAGTCGTCGCGAGGTCGCCACTCGTCTCCACGTTGCCACGGGAGTCAATCGAAAACACACTCGATGAAGACGAGTCGCGTGCGTCAATCAATCGGAACGGCGGTGATCCGCTAGCGTCTCGTTGACCAGAGACGTCGAAGCTCATCAACGCGCCAGCGAAGCGTGGGTTGGTCGCGGCGACGCTCAGGACTGCGCCATTGAGCTCTTGGCTCTTGACTTGGAGCCCGCCGTTCTCGATCGCGAACCCGTCGTTCGTCGTGAGGGCCCCCGAGTCGACTTGGATTCCCCCGGACTTGACTCGCAGCCCACCAGATGTGATCTCAACACCACCTGACACGACTTCGATCCCGCCCGCTGCAACGTTCAGTCCCCCCGAATGGATTGTCGTTCCTGAGTCGCCGACTTCAAACACGGGGATCCCGACAGAAGCGTCCAAGCGTCGAGCTGTTGTCGCCGCCTGCTGATCGCTCACGCGCTGGAGAATGCGCAGCGCCGCCGTCGGGGAAGAAGAAGAAGGCGCTCGAAGCGTCAACTGGCCATTCCAGACGTTGATGGAGCCGGCGCCGAGTGTCAAGTCGTCCTTGCGGAGCTCTAACCCTCCATTTCGGATGCGCACGCCATCTGCAAGCACCTGAAGGCCGCCTCGCTCGAGTCGCACCCCGCCACGCAGCACCTCCAAGCCTCCATCATGGATGACAGTGTTGCCCGCGCCGGTCACTCGCAGGATCGGACCCGTCGGCATGGACATGCGCAGGAAATCTGGCGCACTGTGGGAAACCGCGGCTGTGCCAGACGATGTCAACGCATTTAGGCGCATCTCCAAATGCAGGAGTGGTTCCTCGCCGCCGCCCTCGCTGTCCGAGTTGGTGTTCCCGTCCGCGTTCAACTGATAGACGTGGTGCATGTTGCTGTTCACGAGACGTAAGCGCGCGGCATCGAGTTCGAGCGACCCACCGCGAGAGATCTCAAGCTTCCCGCGCTGGAGGACCACGTCGCCACGCGCCACACTGAGCGATCCGTGAAGCAGAGCGGCGTTGCCCTCGCCGTCTAGCGTGAAGACCGTGGCACCCGCCGCGTCCGCTTTGATGAGGTTGAAGCTCGCCGCCATGTCGCGCGAGGCCGACACGTGCAGCACGTTGCCCGAGAAGAACGGGCCACGCGCCGGAGCCACAAGAACGTCCTCCGAGTCGGCGTTATCGGCACAGGCGTCACCGTAGAAGCCGTCCTGGCACGTACACACGCCCGCCGAGCGGTCACAAGTGCCGTGGTTGCTGCACTCCGCGTACGTTTTGACCCTCGCGTCGTCCGAGATGGACTCGAACACGCAGCGAACGGGGCTGCCAGCGCCACCAGCGAGGCGGAGAGACGACGTATCGCACCAAAAGTCAGTCGCGCGCGGGTTGCCGTCGTGGTGGTACAGGTTGTTCATGATGGGGAACGTCGGGAACGAGTGCAGCACGAGCTCGAAGGCCGCGCGGCCGCTCTGCAGCTCGAACAGCGTGCGTGAGCACGTCTACAAGCACACCAGTACGCGGGTTAGTACTTGTGTACCACAAAGCACAGCAGGGATATCTAGACATCGTACGAGGCTGCCGAGGTTGTGAAAGCGCTGGAAGGCACGTGTGCACGCGGCGTCGGTGGCGTCTGCCAGTGATCGCAGCTCGAACTCGACCGAGTACGACTGGAAGGTCAGCTGCAGCGCGCCACCTACGACGGCCGACGCGCCTTCGATCGTGAGCCGAAGCTTCTTGTCGTCCGTGCGCGGCGACGTCGGGTCCACGCCATGCGGGCACATCCCTGGTTGTCATCCATGCTGTCAACATGAGGAGAAACGACAGAGGAGTTGTGTGGAGGACGGTGGACGTACGGGTGGCGCAGTCGTCGCCGGTGAAGCCCCACTCGCAGTTGCAGACGTGCGAGCCCTGCCGGCTAAGCACACACGCTCCGTGCAGCGAGCACTGGTTGTCAACGCCCGGGCAGCGCGTGCCCACCACTTCCACATCGCGCGCGGACGCGATCCACGCGGTTGTCAGCGCCAGAGACAGCCCCACGAGCAGCGATCGGCGCGATCGGGAGCGCATGATCCCACGTGGACAACGGAGATGCTGACGGGGGTGAGAAGCAGCGAATGGACGCGTCCGTGCAGCGCTGGACAAGCGCGAGCGACCACGAGGGACTTGCCAATCGTCGCGGATGAGACCAAGAGAAGCGATCCATTCGATCGAAAGATTCCGCGAAAAGATACACTTTATGTGGACCACGTGACATGTAGCCATCTCGTTGGAGATCATCGACCGTCGACCGTCGACCGTCGACCATCGACCATCGACGGGCAAACACCATCAACCGTCGACTATTAATCGTCGGCATCCGCCGACCAGATGTCTGCATCGAGGACGAGGTGGCGCAACACTGGCTCGGAGGCGAAGTGGAATATGGCGGCCACCAGTTCACGATGGCTCTCTAGGTCGACTCGCGACTCGTCTCCGTTCGAAGCCGTCCTCAAGACGAAGAGGAACGCCAGACGACAGGCGAGAGGCGGTGCCTTGCGGATGACTGGGAGGGGCGTCATGTCCTGGTGGAAGAATCTGATGCGTGCGTCTTCGCCAACAGCTTGATCTATGAATAACTCCACGTACTCCAGCGTCCGGTTTGCCTCCAGCATGTCAGTGACGCGGTTGCAGTGCTCATCGCCTGTGATCGAGTCTGCTGAAGATTCGTCATCTTCGTCATCCAAAAACTTCAGCTTCAAGCGCTTGAGGATCTGAGTCAGCCGCGAGCCTACGTCAATCAGCTCATCCAAGAGCATCGGGACGTCGTTGAAGTCGCATGCGAGTACCTCGAGGTGGAGATCGCTGGCTCGGTAGACTTCCAGGAACGCCGCCGTATCCATGCATCCGTTGAAACCCTCCACCGACAAGGACCTGAGGCTGGGGCACGACCTCAGTATCGTGCGTATGCACGATGGTGGCAGCACCTCTGAGACGTCGATCCGTAGACGAACCAACGGTCTCCCGACCAGCCCGATAAAACGCGCACCACCACCACCAACGGATGTCTCTTGGTCACCGAAAGATAAGGTGAGGTCCACGACATCAACAGGTGCTGCGCTCGGGTTTGTGGCCTCGAGTTGCTGCAGAACGCCGTCCTCTGGCACGTAGCACACGCCAAACACAGGGACCAGTGCTCGAACAAACCCTTCGTCCACATATTCGAGCACCTTGACATCGTTCACATCTCTTTCCAGCACCCACGCAGCCGATTCATCCGGAGACGCGACATCGTTGTCCACTCGCTCGAGGATGGCTGTCGTCCCCTTCTTCAGCGTCCTCGTCTCAAACATGTTGCCGTGACGACCCAGAGCACTGTCTCGACGGTCGCCCCTAAACAGCAAGTGCACTGGTTCATTTGAAGCGACCACCATCGCAATCGCCTCGGCGTCTGCCATTATCATGGCCGGAAAGTTGGACAGGGTGACTTTGCTGACGGACGACCGCGCTCGTGCGAGCTTCGAGAAGAACGCGTACGCGACAGCCAGCCAAACCGACCGGCGAGACTCTGCTGACTCTGCTGACCGTTGAAGACTCGACCGCGATATCACGATGGAATCGGAACTCTGCGTTTGGGCAAGTGCGATGCAGACTTGGTCGATCGTGCGGCCCCCTTCAAATGTGAAGGACATTTTCGCGTACTTGTCGCTTGCGCAGCACAGCAGACGCTGAAACAGTCTTCCTTCGTCCAGCACTTCGTCAGCATCTGTCATGGCGCGGTTTTGATCCAGACTGATCTTCACTTCGTCGATCGTAGGCCCAACAGATGCGGCTGCTACGCCGTCGAGGATTCGCGTGACCCACTGCGAGACAGGAACATCAGCTCGGACGTGAAGACCCACCGGTTCCACCACCAGCACACACGTAATGGGAGCGTTCAAAGCCAAATCTCCCGGCCCCATCCTCGAGACTGGGGCGCCGGCGTGGACGGGGAATCTCCACCCGTCGTACTTGGCGCAGAGGCTGCGAAGAAAGCTCAGATGCCTCTCGACGAATTCGGTGTCCAAATTGTTGACATAAATGTCGGCCGTGAAATCCACACCGACGCGAACCTCCAGCTTACCACTCGGTGTTCGTATGGACGATTGCTGACCCAGAATATGGTCCATGGTCTCCACGAACTCGCGGCTTGGCTCGGAGTCCATGGCGGAGAAGAACCCCGGAAGTGTTGCCTTGTTCCAAGCGCTTGGCGTGGCGCTCACTACCAGCTGAAACCGGACGCGATGGCAGTTGAAACTGTCATCCGGTGGTGTGAAATTTCGCCGAGTTTGCAATACACAGCGAGCACACCGAACCACGCGAGCGGGTCGACGCGAAGGAGAAGAGTCAGCAACACCAGCGCGTCTCGGATTGCTCGCATTCTGTTCGAGGACGCCTCAGCACTGCCCCGCGGCTCGAACACCCGTATCACGCAGTCGCGGGGCTGTCCGTCGACCTGTTCTTCCCAGTAATTCGAATTCATGATGCTAAATGGCGCACACCACGGACGCAGGAATCCCCATCGCTCGTCGAACTCTTTCTCACTCACCATGACGGCGTTGGTTTTGTGCTTGTCGCGTTCGAGACTGCGTGAGGGAAAAGCCCCAGGTGACTGCGTGAGGGAGAAGCCACAGGTGATCGGAGCAATCCCAGATCTGTCTGCGGGACTCGAAGGCGGATCCAGCGAAGCGCGAGCAACGAAGAATCTCCGCGCTCATCCCGCCAGTGCTTTGACAGCCATTCTATTCTGATGCACACCAGAGCACACCTCGGACGCAGGAACTGACCAAGCGAGTGCGCTGAAGACGGTTGTGCTTGTGTGGGCAGCAATCAGCAGCAAGCAGGGGCAGGACACGCACGGGGTTGCCATCCGATTCCCTCCTTATCAAGAGATGATATATATTGATGTTTGTATGTTACCTCTACACAAGGGACTTCTTCTCGAACAGCGCTCAACGCTCACCAAGAAGTCCCCGACCGCGAAAATGCCCACGACGATGACGGACGACGCCGCGTCCTCCGCGACGGCCGCAGCCCCGGCCAGGCCCACGGGCGAGCGCACGTTCCTCACGAACGCGCAGAAGCTGCAGCTGCGCGAGTTCTGGGCCGCCAACGCGCAGCTGCCCGTGCAGGACGTGGCGGACTGGGTGCGCCGGCGCTTCGGCGCGTCCGTGGGCCGCGCGACGCTGTACCGCATCGGCCGCGCGCCAGCGAGCGCGTTCGAGGGCCAGCGCAGCAGCCGCAAGAAGCCGCGGCGCGTCAAGTTCCCGGCGCTCGAGCGCGACGTGCTCGCCTTCTGCCTCGCGTGCAAGCAGCGGCGGCGCGCGCTGCCCGACGACCTGCTGCTGCAGCAGGCGGCCGAGCTGCGCGCGCGCCATGGCATCAGCAGTGACGAGCTCAAGCTGTCGAACGGCTGGCTGCACAGCTTCAAGGAGCGCCACTCGCTGCGCGCGGCCGTGCACGCGACAGGAGAGAGCAGCGGCAGCAGCAGCAGCAGGGGTGGGCCGCCGCCAAGTGACCAAGTGACAGCGTCGATCGAGGATCCAAGTTCGCCTGCTGATGCGCCAGAAATGGCGAGGCGGAGGAGGAAGCAGCGCATTCCCATCTCCACGCCGACACTGCCGCCGGCAGCGCCATCAGCTATGCCACCGACGGACAAGCAGCCGCCTCAAGAACTCTCGATACCCAGTGGCGTGACGCCGTTGACGTACATCTCGGTCAAGGCGCTGAGCTCGGTGCAAGCGGAGAGCTTCATCAACTGGGAGCGAGTCGGTGGGATGCGGGACGGCGACCTCTTTGCAGTGGTCGACGACGGCATCTGCGTGCGTCGCGGCGGGAGGTATCAGATCAACGCGGACATCAATTACAGCGCGTCAGCCCCAGCTCCTCCGTCAGCAGGCGGGAGTGGAGCCACCGCGGTCGTGTTCAAGGTGTGGAAAGATGCGTCCGAGCTACTTGGCGAGACCTCTGCGTGCCTACAGCAGGAGAACGGGGTGTCCTTGAGTGCGTTTCAGCTCCAGGCGCCTCTGTCGGCCGACTCCGTGGTGCGGATCCAGTTCATTACGCCGGGCTTTGCGCTTCACAGCAGTCGTCTTGTGATCAAGCTCGTAGCAGCCGCCTCTGGTGCTGTGAGCCTGACGGCTCGTGTGCGGTGAAGACACGACAGGGAGAGCGAAACAAGGCATGTATTGACTGTTGATCAGTCTGCCTGTGTGTTGATCGCTGGGATGGCTCACTGTCAGCGACTACTTTCCGACGAACCACTTCGGTGGCAGGCTGCATATCGGAGAGGACCGTTTGCTGCTTGACTTGCAGCATGATCGGGGCACGGGCCAGAGACGCTGTCGCGCGAGGCACTGCGCGGACAAGAAGGCGCACGCCGACGTGTAGGTGACGCCGTCGGACGCGCACAACGGATGCTCGAGCTTGTCACTGCCGCGCAGAAGGAGGATCAGGCACACGCGGTCGCTGCAGCACTCGCCCTCAAAGTCAATTTGGAGACCAGGCACGAAGTTCTTCTCGGCGATGTGGAGCTCGCACGGACTGCTGTACGTGATCCCGTCTGTGCCGCACACCGGGACGTACTCCATGGTGCAGAACTCGGGGCCCTCGTCTTCCCCCACCTGGCCGATTGGCTTGTCACCGAGCACAGGATTAGCCAACACGAGCCCGACGAAGACCGCATAGAACACCGCGAGCCGAGAAGCGACCATGCTGGTGCGGAGGCGGGCTGGGTCGGTTGGAGGTGAAGACGCTGCTTGGACGATTGGAAAGTGGCGCGTCGGCGTTCGCTGAGCACCGGACGAACACACAGATTAGAGCACGCGCGACTGGTCACGCTGTGCAACGGACTGCGACGCGGGCCATCAAAGCGACGCGAAACGCCTGGAGTCAGTCGTTGCAAATCGAACACGCGAGCTCTGCATCCTCTCACTGCTGCCGAGATCGTGTGATCCATCGCGTGTAATTTACACGTCGTCATGCGCTTTCTGTCGTGATGCAGACCGCGGCGGGCGGAGGACACCGCGCCGCGCTGTCAATGCTGCTGCAGCCCTGCGCTGGCTCGAGTCGGCACGAAAGCCCCGGCGGGCACCGTCGAGGGTCGCAGTAGTCGGCGCACACGCGCTCTGGCCCATCGCGCTCCACCGCTATACACCGCTGGAAGTTGCCGCAGCTCGCGTCGCCACCGAGCGTGCAGGACCCCATCACGTCGCTCGTCCTCACCAGTCGCTGCGCAGCCGACGGCCTCAGCGTGTCGTCACCGAGCTGTCTAGCGACTGGAGGCGTCGCTGCAGTAGTCATCCTCCTCGGTAGCGCCGTGAAGGTTGTGGTGGCGGTGCCGTCGCTGGCGCAGACGACCTCGATCCTGGTCGCCGCCTCACCGATGAACACCACCGACGACTGCGGCGCGCACGCTCGCGGCGGCGCGAAGCTGGCCGTAAACTCCGCCGCTTGCGCGACCAGCGAGACTTCGACGAGCAGCAGAAGCAGCAGCGGCAGCTGCGTCCCTCGCGGCAGCGCGCGCATGCCCGAAGCAGCCGCGAGGTTCCTGCCGGCGAGGATCGATCCAAGCTGTCAAGAGGTCGACCTCCGCGTCGTTTCGTGTCCTCGAAATGTAACCGGTATGATACTGAAGTCACAAAGTAAAACCCGGTAAAATACCGATATGTTCCATGGTCCATTCCGGTATACCGGTATTCCGGCGATTTTGAGCATCACCCAACACTCCGGGTTTTCAACTGGTTGTCTGCCTCCTGCAAGCAGAGGGGAAGCAAGCAGGTCGCCAAGATGTTCCGGATCGGATCGGGCTCGGCGTCGGCCGCACAGCGCGTCGCGGCGCTGCGCAGCGGGCGTGGACGCTCCCCGACCGTCCTCCCAAGCCTCCTGCGCACGCATGCTCGCGTCTGCGGGCTCTCTACGCCCAGTATCACCGGAGATACACGCCGCGGCGTGAGCACATCGGTGGCAACCTCGGCGACGGACGCGCCGGTCCTGAAGCGCGGAGAAGGCTGCGGCGCGCTGCGCGTGGGCGAGACGTACCACAACTTCACGCTGCGGCGCGTGTCCAAGGTGCCCGAGTACAACATCGAGGCGCTGGAGCTGACGCACGCGCGCACTGGCGCTCGGTACGTGCACATGGACGCGCCGGACGCCAACAACGTGCTGAGCGTGCTGTTCCGCACGCCGCCCGCGAGCTCGAGCGGCGTGGCGCACATCCTGGAGCACACGACGCTGTGCGGCTCGCGGCGCTTCCCGGTGCGCGACCCGTTCTTCAACATGATCAAGCGCAGCCTCAACACGTACATGAACGCGCTCACGGGCTACGACCACACCATGTACCCGTTCTCGACCACGAACGCGACCGACTACGCCAACCTGCGCAGCGTCTACCTGGATGCCGTCTTCTTCCCCAACCTGCGCGAGCTCGACTTCCTGCAGGAGGGCCACCGCCTGGCCGTCGCTGACGTCGATGCCGGCGCGGCCAACGCCAGCGGGCCGACGCGCCTCGAGCGCAAGGGCGTCGTGCTCAACGAGATGAAGGGCGTGCTCTCAGACAGCAACAACCAGTTCGCCACGGCGCTGCAGCGCGAGCTGCTGCGCGGCACCATCTACGAGCACGTGAGCGGCGGCGACCCGCGCCACATCCCGGAGCTGACATACGACGAGCTGCGCGCCTTCCACGCCACGCACTACCACCCGTCCAACTGCTGCTTCTACTCGTACGGCGACCTGCCGCTGACGGACAACCTCGCGTACCTGGACCAGGAGGTGCTGAGCCACTTCGACTACTGCGCCGCCTCGGCCAAGACGCGCGTCGACACGCCGGGCTTCAGCATCTTCAAGACGGACGCGGCGCCTTCGAATGACCACCTCGTTGTCGTCGAAGGGCCCGCGAGCAACATGACGAGCGGCGGCAGCGCTGGCGCCGACGGAAGCGTGGCCGCCGACCCAAACACCAAGTACTGCTCGTCCAAGTTCGTCGACGTGCGCTCGACCGACCCGTTCGAGACGTTTGTCATGCGCGTCGTCGGCTACTTGCTCACGAACGGGCCGTCGTCACCGCTCTACAAGGCGCTGATCGACTCTGGGCTCGCGCAGGACTTCTCGGTCGGCACGGGCTTCGACACGTCGACGTACTACTGCACCTTTGGCGTCGGCGTAGAGGGCATCGAGGGCGAAGCATCCATCCCGAAGATCGAGGCCGCGGTGCAAGAGGCGTATCGCCAGGTGATCGCGGACGGGTTCGACCACGAGCGTGTCGAAGGACTGCTGCACCAGCTCGAGCTGAGTCTCAAGCACATCGTTGGCAACTTCGGGCTTTCGTTGATGCACGGACTCAGTTCCGTGTGGGCTCACGACGGCGACCTGCTGGACAACCTCGCGCTCAACCCGCTGCTCACTCGCCTGCACGACGGGATGGCGAGCAACCCGCGGTTCCTCGAGTCGTACATTGACAAGTACATCCTGGACGACCGCACGAAGCAAGTGCAGCTGCTGATGCTCCCCAAGGCCGAGTACGTTGCGCAGCAAGAAGCGCGCGAGGCGGAAGAGCTGGCGGCCGTCCTGCGCGCGCAGACGCACGACGACCTTGACCGCATCGCCCGGATCACGCAAGAGCTGGACGCGTACCAGCAGAAGGAGCAGCCTGTCGAGTGTCTGCCGACGCTGACGCTGAACGACATTCCTCGCCACGAACCGGGCAACACGGACGTCATCAACCACACGACTGTGCGCGGCGTGCCCGTCGAGTTCGTGGACGTCCCGACGACCAACGAGATCACGTACCTGCGCCTGTTCTTCGACATGACGGACTCCCTCCCTCGCGAGTACCACGCGTTCATGAACGTGTTCACGTCGGTGTTCGGCTCTCTCGGCACGACCCGACTGCCCTACGACGTGCTGCCGACGGCCATCCAGAACTGCAGCGGCGGCGTGTCGACCAGCGCGCTCTCGCACCCGTCGCTGACGAACGCGCGCCACGACCGTAGCCAGCAGGGTTTGCTGCTGTCCACCATGTGCCTGCCGCAGAAGATCGACGAAGTGCTGACGCTCCTGCGCGAGCTGATGCTGGACACGCAGTTCCTGTCCCCGGAGAACCTGAACCAGCTGCGCATCCTGCTGCAGATGAGCGCCGCGAACGCGAGCAGCTCGATCTCGTCGTCGGGTGCGTCGCTGGCGGGCACGCGGTCGCGGCTCGGCCTCACGGATGCGGCGCTGTACCACGAGCTGTATGGTGGGCTGGCCCAGATCCAGCAGCTGCAGAAGTGGTCCAAGTGCTCGGACGATGAGCTGCGGCAGCTCGCGAGCGTGCTCGCAGACATTGCGCACCGCGTGTTCTCGCCCGCGAACCTGCGCGTGTCGGTGGTGACGGAAGACAAGCTGCGCGCGCAGGTCGAGTCGTCGCTCGCCTCGGAACTGTTCGAGCCGCTGGCCGCCGCGGGGAGCGGCTCGCCGCCCGCGTCTTCGATCGTGACGGGCGACGACGTTGCGTCCGAGCTGCTGACGTCGCTGCCCGCGTCTCGCAAGAGCTACTTCGCGTTCCCCGTGTCGGTCAACTTTGTGGTGCAGACGCTGCCGTCCGTGTCGTTCGCGCACGAGGACCACGTGCCGCTCACGGTGCTCTCGCAGATCCTGTCGTCGTGCTACGTGCACCAGCAGGTGCGCGAGCAGGGCGGCGCGTACGGCGCGGGCGTCTCGCAGGGCGAGGGCTCGCTGTCGCTGAGCTCGCACTACGACCCGAACACGTGGCGCACGCTCGAGGCGTTCGCCGGCGCGCGGCAGTTTGCATGTGACGGCGCGTTCTCGGACCGCGACGTGCAGGAGGCGCTGCTGTCCATCTTCTCGAGCGTGGACGCGCCAAAGACGCCGGCGGGCAAGGGCAAGATGGCCTTCCTGCGCGGCATCTCGAACGACATGCGCCAGCGGAGACGCGAGCAGTACCTGGGCGTGACCAAGGCGCAGCTCGTGGACGCGGCGCAGCGCTTGTTCGCGCGCAGCGAGCAGGCGAGCGTCGTGATCGTGGGCAAGGACGGCGGCGACGAGGCGCTGCAGGAGTTCCGGGACAAGCAGTTCTCCGTCCAGCGGTTCGCCATGGACGCGGCCATCCCCATGGACATGGAGGAGGAGGACGACGACGAGTAGGGAGAGAGAGCGGATTGCTAGCGGAGATAGACCAGACCAGACCAGACCAACGTTGTGGATAACAGAGCGTCATGGCGATGGCATTGCTCACTTGACTCGTACACGAAGCACACGACACGAGACTCGAGACAGGAAAGGCACGCCTTGCTACATGCCGTTAGGCTCGCCGGCGATGGTGCGGCACATGGGGCAGTCGAAGCGCGTGCGGTACCACTCGTTGATGCAGTGCGCGTGGAAGAAGTGTCCGCAGGGCGAGAGCACGAGCTGGTGGCCGTCCAGCTCGTTCCACTCGCACAGACAAATGGGGCACGTCTGCGTGTCCACCTGCACGTCGCGCGGGTCGACGTACTTGAGCTGGCGGATGGCGCGCACGTGCTGGCACTCGTGCTCGATCGGGAACTGCAGGAACTCCTTGATCAGGAAGCGCGTGGCCGTGATCTCGGCGCAGACGGTAAAGTCCTCGGGCCCGTCGTCGTCCGCGCCGCGGTCGTGGCCGCCGCCGCCGCCGCCGCCCAGGTACTGGCACACCGCGACGATAAAGTCCTCGAGCCCAGACGTGCGCTTGGTGACGAGCGAGGACGGGTCCTTGAAGAGCGCGACGCGCTTGGGGAAGCTGAGCGCCTTGAGGTGGCGGCCGACGCGCGCGCACGCGGTGCAGCCGCGGCGCTTCTTGTGGGCCGCGAGCTTGTCCAGGATCTTCTTGCGCAGCCGGTGGAACTCGGAGTAGCGCTTGCAGACGACCCAGCGCTGCTTGTAGTAGTCGCTCGTGATCTCCACGTGGTACACGAAGTAACTGCCGGACGTGCCGCGCACCAGCACGGCCTGGCAGTGCATGGCCACCTGCTGCATCGAGCCCTCCTGGATGTGCCGGATCACCGCGCGCTTGGCCGCCGCGGCCGATGCACCCTCGCGCCGGTGCAGCCCCGCCATCTCCGGCACGAGGCGCACCGGCACGTCCTGGAAGCGCGCGCTGCTGCTGCTTCCGCCCGGCGCGCCGAGCGGCCGAGGCGCCGCGCCGGCCGCCGAGGACACCGGGTGGCCGTAGAAGGAGGCCATGTTGCCGTCCACGTCCTCCACGTCGTCGCTGTCGGTCGAGAGCGCGCGCGCCATGGGTACGGACGCCAGCGGCTTGCCCAGGTTGGGGCTGTTGCTGAACATGGAGCTCACGTCGTCGCGCGGGCTGTCCTCGAACTCCGAGTCCTCCCACTGCACGCTCATGGTCGCCGCCGTCGTCTGAGAGGTGCTCTGCGTGTGATTAGCGCTCTGGGGAGCGTCGAGGAGCGGCAGGGAGCGGGAGGGAGCGGGCGATCGGAGGCGTCGAGCCGGCGAAGGAAGGCGAATGCTGGCGTTCACTATCGGGGAAGGCGCGTCGTGTGGAAATGGCGTCAGTGCGGCTGGCCGGCCTTTTCTCCCGCACATACAAACGACAAGTGACGGGTAGAAGTGTAAATAGTTCGTGGTTGTCTCAGACTCAGATGATGGGATCAGATTGAGGGAAGGCTGAGTCGGTTTGCTGGCGGTGATGACGGCAGAAAGAAGCGCAGCCGTTCGTTGATTGATAAGGGGGAAGAAGATGCCGGCGCCGTGCGTGACGTGCAAGCCGGGCGACGCCACGTTCCACGCGAGCGCGGTCGAGAACACGGGCTGCGAGGCTTCCTACCAGGCCGTGGACGGTATGCGGGCGTCTGTGGGCCGTCGTGCACTGATGGAGGAGGTTGTCAGGGAGTGGCGCTCACCCCCATGTTTGTTCATGCAGACTGCATGAAGAAGCACAACGGGCGAGTGTCGGCGTGTAAGGAGGTGCGTCGCGTTGGTGACAGACCGCCTTGCTCGGACCCGAACCAGTTGATGCCCTTGATGAGGACGCGGTTTAACGCGTGGTCGTCGCAGCAATGGGACCTGTTCCGCAAGTGCCACGAGGACGGCAAGACGCTCAAGGCGCAGCAGAAGGACAAGCAGCAGAGGGTCGCCGCAAGCACCACGCCAGTCTGAGCAGGCGCTGTCAGCTCTCGGTCCAAGACCGCCAATAGACGCACGCGAGCGGCCGCTCCTTTGGCTGCTCGCAACGATGGACCGTTAGTGGATCGGGTGCAACCGCTGAGACTCTTTGGACCAGTCGCCGAGCGTTGCGCGCGACTCGAATGATCCCAACCGTTTGGATTCGCTGCGACTATGTCATCGGACGGTTGGCTACCTCGTCGGGTTCGCGGCTCTCTCCTGTTCACTTGGCTGCGTGACGCCTCACAGTGACAGCGGCAGCCGAGACCGTCGACGTCACCTTCAACGCTCCTGTGCCGCGCTATGCCGTTCGCGCCACTGTCAGCGGCTCACTGGAGCGGAGCGCGCGTCCATCAAGATGTGGCCTCGTCCGTCCATTGCCCGCCCACCTGCCACCTGCCACCTGCTCACCCACCACCGCTGGCCCGACTGACGAGCTGAGTTGAGCTGACGGACTGACAGGAAACTAATGGCGGTGGTCGTCCGCAAGAGCGCGAGCAATCCCATCGACTGGGATGTGATTCCTCATCCAGTTGCAGACGCGGCTTCAAGGCGGCGACATGCCACCATGAGCAACTGCGTCCGTCCGTCCGAGAACCGATTCTCACTTGGATAATGTATGCCGCGCACTTCAAGATGGCGTGCGCCAGGCACGCGCGCTTCTGACTGGCGCAAATCATCATCACAGGTCAGTCCGCCATGGGTGGAAAACAATCGACTTTTTTCGACTTTCTGTACATTTGAGGGAAAATGTGCATTTTGTGGAGGACCACAAAATGCAACCAACGGCAGGAACCGAGGCGAAAATATGTGGCGGCCCTGACGAAGCTGGTGGCGCGTCTTCGAGTTGGCGTCGTCGCCTCGAGCCGCCGGATGCACCCACAACGACGCGAGCCTCCCTCGGCTTCACGCGACCAACGAATGCGAAGGCAGGCAAAAAGACGGCGCCAATCGTGCAGGCGAAATCGTACATT
This sequence comes from Phytopythium aichiense, assembly GCA_023338125.1. NCBI lineage: Eukaryota > Oomycota > Peronosporomycetes > Pythiales > Pythiaceae > Phytopythium > Phytopythium aichiense. The sequence continues at coordinate 9,149 of JAADYH010000053.1, read as the reverse complement.
TTCCGGTGGATTTTTGGCGAATCGGCTCGCAACGCCTCATTGAACGCTGGCACATAACACCGGCAAATCATGGGAAAATCGCAGTTTTACAGTCCTTCGATTTGAACTGTGCTTCAGACTCGAAGCGCCACAGTGGGTCTTCGTCCTGAATTATTTTTTACAATTTCACAATTGCACAGCTGGGTGAGCCAGCAGCAAAGTTTCGCCAAGCCAGATGGCAAAGTCATACTAGAACCAAGTCTAGAATTTGATAATCATCGGCTGCGACACCCATCCAGAGGGCGGACCGAAGGTTGATTTACGGTGCTTTGCAAAGCCGGCCTGCTCCTGGGAAAGCCGTGACCGAATCGGTCAAGAAAGGTGGATGGTGCATCCGTTCACGCCCTCCACTCACGAGCGGCGTCGTTGCTGTGAACGAGTGCGCCGCGCAATCCTCGTGGCGCTGCAGTGTGGCAAGGCGATATGATATACACATGCATGTCGGCCCAGAAAGTTGCTGCAGCACGTGGTTCCGATTCAGTGGCCAGGATCGCGGCCCAGGAAATCACACGCAAGATGGCCATTTGAAGCCACTGGGATCGAATGTGATGCACGCTCGATGCCAGTGGCTTCAAATGGAAGTGAACCGAACGAACACTGGCAGTGATTCACTGCCGCTCTCAGCTGCCATCGCGCCGCAGTTTCGGCTGCAGTTTCTGGTCCAACTTTCGAGCTTTTGAGATGCGAAATACTGGCCGATAAAGGAGGATCCAGAGCCAACTGTGGGCTGACAAAGGTGGGATCTCGTCGAAAACAGCAGGAAAAAAAAATCCCGGAGGCTGCATACTGCTCGGAATATAACATTTTAGCCTTTGAAAAAGAGCAAGCTTTCCGATCAATCTGTCCCGACGCAATTATAGAATTAGCCCTACCCGCATCGGATCTCACTGGCTTGAACCATACAAAAGACCAAACTGTTTACCCACCAGTTGCAATCACTGCGACGGTTCGCGGATTACGGCGTTCAACAGCAGGGTTCGGTATGTTGTCGATCGCGGGTAGGGTCGCGTTGACAATACAGTACAGAAATGCACAACCTGCTCCCCTTCCCCTAATTGACCAGTCGGAATGATGGTCCCTTGTCGCGCGCCTTGCTCCCCCACTCTTTCTCACGCTCGCGTTGATCCCACAACGCACACAGTTGCGAATTTTCGCCCCCGACAGAGCGCGCTCCGGGTCAGCGAAACGAGCCACCGGCCTCACTCACCAGCGGCACGGGGTCACCCACCCACGCACGCGCATTCTTCCGCCCCGCCACTTCCATCACTTCCAGGCGGGACGGCCCATCCGTTCAGTCCACACACTGCCGGTTGGCGCACCTCGCTATTCTTCGAATTTCCGCGAAATAAGGAGAAGGAACACTCGACCGCCCGTCGGCGAGGCAGAGAAGCAAAAGACAGATCCAACCGACCGCAACACGCGAGTGACCCGCGTCGGCGAAACCCTCCGCAGGCTCATTTCCCGATCGGCCGCCTCGCTGCTCGACGAAGCTTCCGACCGACGGACCGACCGACGGACCGACCGGGTGACACGATGATCGTCGTCTTCGGGTCGTCGAACGCGTTCGGCCATGACGTGAACGAGGCCGAGATGCTCATGCTCACGGGCACGGTCTTCGTCGTGTCCGTGCTGCTCGTGGTGGTCTACAAGGTGGCGCGCGGCTGGGACGACGACGACAAGGACGCGTCCGTCCTGCCGCTGCACTCGCGGCAGACCAACCGGTGGATCCACGCGCGCAAGAACCATTTTGGCAAGCTCGGCACGATCCAGGAGGACCAGGTCGTCACGTTTGACTGGAAGATGCGGTAAAGCGCCGGTCATCCCTGACAGACAGCCAAGCCAAGCCACACACCCATGTCCAACCCGACTCGAGGCGACTTTCAACCCGGTGGATGAGAGGAGACCCACCAGCCGGGGTGCTGATGTCTATAGACGCGAGCTCAGCACCGCGACCGCCCGGGACGCACACAAGCCGCGCTGCAGATCGCAGTCGTCCTCGTCTGAAGGCGCCGCGTGTGCCGACAGTGCATACGCACTCTCTTTCTCGAGAGAGAACCGCCGCGCGGCGGCTTGCAGCGGCGTGTGGTCGAAGCACGCCGCGCCGCCCGCCGCGCGTGCCCTCCGCCGGCAAGTACATTACCCAGCAGCAGCGCTCGACCGCCGCGCGGCCTCGATACCATAGCCAGCCAGCCAGCGCGACGCGAGGGAAGGATCAGTATTTATAGCCCACGCCGCGCATAACAAGAGCGTCGTTTCCCGTTGAACCCAGGCGCCACGACGCTCAGAAAAGATAGGAAGCGACTGGCGTGCGGAACCACCACCCACGACATCACAGCCCCCGCGCCATGTGCTGATGCAGCACGAGCACATAATATCCCAGCGCGGCGGACAAGATCAGATCCGCAGGTGCCAGGCGGAGCACTCGCTTTTGCGCGAAATTGATCTGCCAACACCAGATGGTGCTCGCGAATATCCTTCGTTGTTCCGTCGTGTTTTATTTTACATTTTCGATTTTGCTTTAAGTGAAATGGTCTCAATTGACGATAATTTTTTCGTTCCCTAAATGATGCATTATGTATTATTTGACTAATCCAGGTATGTTGATATGCTGAAGTATCGTCATGCTTACAAAAACCAAGAAGGTCAGAAATTCACTACCGTGTTTTGACATCTCCGAATCCTGCGGTGAATCTCTGCCAATATGAGTCGCCAAGAACTGCACAGAATGTTATTTTTCGTTCGGACTCGGTTTTATTTCTGAGCCGAACGATTCTGTCCGGTGGTGTCGAACAAAGCGGGAGGTTGTAGTGTTCCTGGCGTGTCTGGCGATGTGCGCGTGCAGAGCGGAGAGACGACCATTGTAGGGGCTAACTGCGTGCAAGTCGTCGGCGGTTCAAGCACGTCGCTGGTGGCGTCAGTGGCAGTGGTGTCGGAGGCTCGAGCACGGCCGTCGTGGGCGACACCATCCATCTCTATTCAGGCGTCGGTGCGGAGCGTAGCGGCGGGCTGTCAGGGACCAGCGGTAGCAGCAACGTGGCCTTTGGTTCCAATGGATCTGTTATGGTTTTCAGTGGAGCGTCCTCGTTCGGAGCCGTGGTGCTGCGCTCTGGCGTGACCACTTTCAGTACCATCGGACGGTGCTTGGGTGACCAACGACGTGCTTCGGGGTCGTTCGTCCCCCATCGACAAGCATACGTGCTACGGTTGGTGCTGCCCATGCCGCCAACGGGGCCCAAAGCACCCCCGACGGACCGATCATTCACGAACTCGCCACCTTGGCGGCGCAGCGACTTCGGTCGCAGGAAGAAGACGACCCCGGACCACATCGGGGAACGGCATCGGACTCGCCGCACTCGACGACATCGGCATCGACGAGTCCAAGATCTCCAGCTTCTCGAGTTCGCCGAGGAGAGTCGTGGGACCAGTCTGTCGACGCGCGTACAGGACGGCGTCGAGCGCATCGCAGAAGCTCATGGTGTACCTCACTGGGATCCAATGACGTCTTGGTATGACTGTGAGCCGATGCAAGAGCGCGTCGAAGACATGCTGGTGCTGCTTCTCGACTGCGAGCGCCGCGGCCGGCCGTGGCCGCGTGCGCTTTCCAGAGCTGGAGTCTGCATCGACAAGTGTTCACAGGTGCCTCTTCCTTCTACGAAGAGGCTGAAGGTGGCCTTCAGGCTTTGCGGCCTGTTGTCTGCGGTATCTTCCGCAGGCAGTGGACAGCCCGTGAACTCGGGCATTGAGGTTGTCGCTTTGCGATGTGTTTTTTTTACAACGTAACGCGGTAAAGCGAGGACTCTATGCAAAGATGACAGGCAAGAGGCTTGGTGGGAAATGCTAGGCGTACAGCAGGCTCGCCCTGGACGGCGATTATACTAATGAGGGAGGTGGGGAGGGAAGCAGCGCGGCGCGCAGCGACTACGGCGCGCCAGAATACTTGAGCAGCGCGCGCAGGTTCTCCTTGGGCTGCGTCACGTTCGCGTAGCCCTTGAAGGCGCTGTCGTGGAAGGCGTTGAACAGCGTTGCCTTCTTCACTTCGGCCTCAACGATCAGCTGGTCGATCGTCGCCATGGATGCCTCAAGCAGGTCCAGCTGTGGTGGTCATGAGCACGAGCGACCGGTTAATGGCACGACCCGCTTCGCCTTGATAAACAGAGGATGGGGACGCACCTGGCGTGTTGTGGAGCCGAACCGCTTGATGACGGCGCGCTGGAGCTCCGCAACCTCCCGCGTGACCTTCAGCTCGCACTGGACGCTGCGTTGCTGGTGCGAGTCCGCCTCGCCGCTGTCTGCCGCCGCCTTGTCGGCCTCCACACGCGCCTTTAGCTGTATCCATTGCTGCTCCTCCTCGTCCAGTCTTCATGGTCCCCATCATGCAGCCACGGTTAGAGAACTCAACGTTAACGAGAGCGGATAAATGGCGCCACAGCAGCAGTTCGTACGTCGTCATCTGCTTCTCGTACGTGTCGATGAGCGACCGCAGCCGCGCATTCTCCGGGTTCGGCAGCTTCACCTGCACGACGCGATGACACGTTGTCAGTTGGGTGGTCACGGTCGCGAAACAAGGACAAACTGTCGATCTAACGAAGACGCACCGACTCAGTAGTCGGCGGGCCTGCGCGCATGAACTCGATCAGCTCGCGCTTGAGCGCGTGGAAAGTCTTCTCGGCTGCAGTTGTCACCATGTCCGAAACACAACATTAGTGTCTCTGTCACGGTGGCACCCTCGCGAGGAGACATCTCCAGCTCCTGAGCACTTACTCAGGTTGATGACGTCGTGGCGGCCGGAGGAGCTGGCGAACTGCTTCTTGGTCTTGCGCAGCTCGCGCTTGACTTGCGCGTGCACGATGTGGTACAGCGCGGCCTGGTCGGCACTCAGCGTCTCCTTCACCTCGGCCTCGAGTCGCGCCTCGCGCTCGCTCTCCTCCTTCTTCTTCTCCAGCCGCAGCCGCCGCTGCGCCAGCTTCTCGGCCTTCTCTCGCTGTTCCCGCAGCGCCGCCGACGCCGCATCAGCGTTCACCGCGCTGCCTCTTCCCTCGTCCTCGTCTCCGTGCTTTACGCGGAACGCGAACGTCGGCGCCGTCGTTGTCGTCCCGGACGTGGCCGACGACATCGTGGGGGCGGCTGAAGACTTCTGCCTCACCGCCGCCGGTTTCCACGCATCACTGTCGCTCTCGTCCCTCCGATCGTCTCCTGGAGAGACATCGCTGAACGTAAACCCCCGGCGCGGGCGCTTGGCACTCGCGGTCGCGGCCGGCGCGCTGGACACCACGAGGCGCATGTTCACACGGGTCGTGAGGACGCAATACGGCGAGTTAGAGCCCGCGGGCGGCGGCGACGCGTACCTCGGCGCGTTCTTCCTCCGCCTCCGCTTCTCGCGGCGGATGACGAGCGACGAGGACGGCGCGGCGGCCGTGAGCACCGACGGCATTTTCCCCGCGGCGACGCTGCTTTTGATACCGGTTTTCCCCAAGAGTATCGCCGTTGGTGGCGCGAAAGGGGAGGGGGGAGGGAAGCGAGGCACTTGTGTGGGTGGTGTGTTTTTGGGTTTTGCGCGCCTTTTTCTTGGGACGATTTTTCAAAAATTCGTACTTGCCGTGGGCTCGGGGGACGATCGTGCGCGGAAAAAGGCGATCTTTGCCATCGGATTGGCTATAAATAGGGGAGAAATGCACTATCTTTGAGATTTGAGTGGTGGAAATGGCAGAGCACTTGGAACCAAGCTTGAACCAGGCGTCTCTTGGTGATCATGATTGAGCCACTTCCGCATGCTCCTGATGGTGCGCATGCAGTGGCGGCTGGACGCGATGGAGCGGGGTCTCGCCAAGTCCAACAACGTGTATTGCTTGCTAGTGTATACGCTATAACTTAGATTCGACTGGTCACGACAGAACGGCTACCGCAATGAGGACAAGAAGCCACATCATCGTCCTCTACGCAGCAGTGGCTCGCGGGGAGGCCGCGTCCGGCGGCGAGAAGTGCAGCACGTCGATCGTGATGTCGTCGTGGTAGTTGCGCCGGTCGCCGGGCGAAATGTCCTCCATCTCGGCGGCCGAGATGCCATAGATGGCCGCGATCTTGTCCAGCACGGCCGCGCGCAGGGCCGCGCTCACGTTAGTCACGCCCTCCTTGCGGAAGCGCGCCACGAGACGCACGATCTCGTCGTTCGACAACTCTCCGTACAGGCCGTCCGAGCCGAGCACGAGGAACTCCGGGTGGCGGTCGCGCAAGTCGATGCTGAACACGTCCGGCACCGACGTGATGTACGGGCGTTTGAAGCTGCCGGCGATGCGCAGCCCGCGCGGCATCGGCGCGCGGTTCACGTCCTTCACCTTCATGTACGTGTCGCCGATCGACCGGGTCGGCTGCAGCCGGCCCTTGACGTAGTAGTTCTTGTGCCCGATCTCGCGCACGATGTCGTAGTCCTCAGGGTACAGCACGCGCAGCCGACGCTGCTCGCGCTCCTCGTTCGCAGAGTGGTCCGCCGTGATCTGCTCCACGCGCAGCGTGCCGTCGCGGTCGCGGTACCCCATGATCGCGCGGCAGTCCCCGCAGCTCGCCACGTACAGCTTCTTGTCCACCACCAGGGCCGTCACGGCACAGGCCCCGACGGAGCAGGAGGACCAGGCGCCGCGCGCGAACCTCTTTTGGCTGCGCGTCATGAACTCCTCGTCCGTGTCCTTGAAGCCCTGCGCATGCGGTCGCACACAATGTCAGATATCAACTGGACAAATGGACACCGCGGCATGGGAAGCGCAGCGTACGCTGATGATGGCATGGGCGACCGTCTCGCCGCCAGCCGCGAGATGCCGCCGAATGTTGTTGTACAGGTTCTTCTGCACAAAGTCGACCGCCTCCTCGCCGCCGTGGCCGTCGTAGCACGCGCAGAAGAAGACGGACGTCGCCGCGCCGCTCTGGTGGTTCGTGATGGCGTCGACCACGTACTGCGACCGGTCTTCGTTGTGGCGGTTCGCGGCGTAGCTGTCCATGTCGTACCGCCAGAAAATGTCTGCCACCCGCCAAGCGTCAGCCACATCCATCACTCACAGACATGCACAAGAGCAGCAAGCATCGCCGCACCTCTGTCTGTGCTCGCAAGGACGTCCGAGACGTGAGGCGGCACCGGATTGATCCGCACGTCGTCCAACAAGTCGTTCTCCGCGTGAGGCTTCTGTTGGTCCAAACCCTCGTAAGCATCCACCTCCACACTAGCATTCCGCAACAACGCAGTCTTGTCTTACCTCCTTGGCCCACTCCGGCTGGATCATGGCGAACAAGGCGATCAGCATGGCGCTCCAGCTCGAGTCGGGCGTCGCCTCCTCGTCCTTGGACACCGGCGGGCTCGCGTCGGCCCTCGCCGCGCTGTCCGGCTTGCTCTGCGGCATGTGCGCCAGCGTGCTCGTCGCGCGCACGGTCGTCAGCGGCACGAGCGCCGTGGACAGCGGCGTCTTGGTCAGCGCCAGCGCCGCGGAAGACGACGACGACGACGCGGCGTGGCCCACACACGCGACCGCTCCGGCGCTGCGCTTGGCCGCGCGCAGGTGGTGGCGGCGTGTGTACGCGCGCTGTGCCCGCGAGTACCAGAGCAGCGACCGGTGGCGGCGCGCGCACGTGAGGATGGACATCTCCCACTGCCACGGGTTCAGCTCTTCGAAGTCGGGCGCGATCGGCTCAATCGTGTCGGGACGAGGGCGGGGACAGGCGCGGGGGGGAATAGTGCTTCGTGGGCCGTCGCCTTGTGGCTTCGGGCTCGGCCGGTTGGTCACCTTGGCGCGCGTCGGTCTTTTCGCAACTGGCGGCGGCTGCTGCGGGGGCGGCTGCACCATGGGCTTTCCATACATTTTCCAAGAGAAGTGCGATCACATTGAAGGACGCGTTTATGCTGCGGACTCTTTGAATTAATGCACGTTTTTCTGCGAGAGTTTTTGCAGGGTGGAAATCCCCGCCAAAGCCGATCGTCTAAGCGGACCAGCACGAGTCGCTGTTGTCCTTCACACGTTTACCTGCGATTTCGCGCCGTCCTTGACGTTCTCGCTCTCAGAGTGAGTCGACTCTTTTCCGTCACTTGCGATCACGCTGACGGGGCGGGACTGGATTCTGAAAATGCATGGAAATCCCGAAGACAACCGCCATGATGGTCGCCGAGCCAGCCAAATGTCAGGTCGCTTCGGGACGAATTCAGAAAGGTTGATCATGTTGAAGTTGGGACGAGTCCGCAATCCATTTTATCTCACATATTCACAAAATATGGGAGACATTGTTTTTCATATGGCATTTCAGTCTCTGTACCGCACAATGCAATGCTTATATACTCGCATGTATGCAACTATAGAGGGGTTAGATGTGCTTTCACGGAACCTTTTTTTGGGGTTGACGTGCGTCGTTGCATCTGCAAAGTCCGGTACAGTGCACGTACTGTATCGACGCTTCAACCCAAGCGCATCACTTTGTTGTGCACAACAACATGGACTGCCTCAATAGACATGACGAAGTCGGTGCTGTTGAAGCTCGAGAACGAGCGGTACCAGGAGCCTCGGTCCGAGAGCGAGATCGTGAGTGCTCGGCGCCAGCGCTACCGTCTGTGCCGGCGCATTCGCTACACGAACCGCCGAGTGACGAGGATGATCTCGGACATGCACCACAAGGTCGCGAGTTGTTTGGCAGCCAACTACCGCTGCGTTCCAGACCTCGCAGATGGTCCGGAAGTACGAGCAGGAGTCGGCAGCGGACGCCACACCAGCGAGCTCCGCCAAGGACAGCACGACAGGTCAGGCGGGGGGTCACGGCGACATGGCAGAGACAGAAGGAGCTCCGCCGACCCGTGGCCGCAAACGCAAGATTCGCAGCTCGACTGCTCGCGCCATGCTGTCGCAGCGTCACTTTCCCTTCAGGATGCTGCTCAAGTACAAGATGGACCGTGTCGGCGGCGTCCTCGTCGAGTGCGGCGAGGAGTACACGTTCAAGACGTACTTGGTGTGTGGCGAGCTGAACGTGTCGCTCGGCGGCAGTCGCGAGTTCCGCTGGGAGGTGTGCCGCGGCCACTTCGACCGCGACATCAATGCTGCAAGGAAAATCTACATGAAGAACTGGCAGTTGCTGCAGTAACTCTG
>JAADYH010000529.1:0-19074 GCA_023338125.1 Phytopythium aichiense | reverse complement strand
GAAGTTGCTGTCAATCTTCGTTATTGATGAAGGAGCTGTAACGATAGTTGTGCCTGTTTGCTGCACATGCCCGAGAATTGGTCAAGAGAAGTTGCTGTCAATCGTGAAGGATCGATTGACAGAATTCACAGGCAAAGTGATCAATCACACAGAGAGGAAAGACGCGGCGCCGTTCGGCTCAAGCTCACAACAGACGCGACCTAGTGATCCATCAAGCTCCAATGGTGATGGCAATCCATCCCCAAGCTTCGACCTCGACTTCGCTCTCGTTCGCTCTCACCCCAGCTCATTCCTCAACTTGCCTCGCCCACAGCACCAACCTCCTCCTCCACCAAGCATTCTCTTTCACCTCAAGCCGACTGCCGACAGCATGAAGTCCCTCTCCGTGGTCGCGCTCACCTTCGCTCTCGCAGTCTTCGGCCTCACGCTATCGCTGGCCGACCAGTCCGCGACCGCAGCGTTCGGACCCGGTGAGATGCTCGGACGTGAAGAAGCTGACGATGAAGAGGGCTATCGTCACCACCATCATCGCCGCCATCACGACAAGGTGTTCCCAGTCCCCGTGGCCGTCCCATTCCCGGTCGTCCAGCCGCCGATCGTGGCCGCTGTTCCTGTCGGCGGTGGTGTTGTCTCCGGTGGCGCCGTCTCTGGTATTGCTTCGGGTGTCGGAGCCGTCGGCGGCAACCCGACGCCAGCACCGACACGTCGTGGTCAGCGCTCGACGCCAGCGCCGACGGGCCGCGGTCAACGCCCGACGCCGTCTTCATCGCAGCTCATCATCGACAAAGCAGGTGACACCAACCAGCAGCTCGGAGACGTGAACAGCGGCGGCGAGCAGCCTGGAGACTTCGGTCCGCTACAGCAAGGAGCCAACGGCGGCGGCTTTGGCCAAACGCAGCCAGGCCTGAACGGCGGAGGCTTTGGTCAGATGAAGCCAGGGATGAACGGCGGAGGCTTCGGTGGTCAGATGCAGCAGGGGATGAACGGCGGCGACTTTGGCCAGATGCAGCAAGGACCTGGAGGCGACCTGGAGGTATGATGCGACGGTGAAGTAGCGCAGATGTAAGGCTGCAGCAGGTCTGGTGCGAGCGCCATGCATGTCGATTGTCTAGTGATGAATCCAAGTGCCCAAGAGCATCAAACAGACAAGAGGAATCTGAGAGGATGCAAGTGGCTTGTTATGGATGGCGACGACGGGTCTGGCCAAACTCGAACGAGCACGCACACTCCGTGTGCCGCTACCGATCAGTCGGCTCACAGCTCGGATGCCTTGGCGTCCATGAACGCGGCGGCGGCCTCCTCCCGCGCCTGCTCCAGCACGCTCTGTCGTGGCAAACACACGGTCAGTCACTGATGATCTCGTCTCGCTCGCGCAGCATCACACCCGCTCACCTTGGGCTCCTGCACGCCAGGCGCCTTCTTGATCGAGACCTTCTTCGGGGCGGCGTCTCCGGCGGCGTCGGGGGCCACGAAGTCGTTCTGCTCGTGCACGAACTCGTCGAGCACAGCGACGGCCTTGGCGCGATCGAGCGCCGACGCAAAGCCGTCGCGGCACGCCTCCTGCCGGTCAATGGGCGGTATGCGCTGCAAGTTGCTGCACGCGTCCATGCGTAGCGCAGACATTTTCCCGTGGTTGGGCGTCTTCGCGCAGTAGCCGGCGCAGCCCGCCTTCCTGCCTGAGAGCATCGCCAGTCGACGTTAGGCGCGGCTGATCGACAGCAGTCGCGACTCCAGGCAGCCAGACGTACCGAGATTGTAGCCCTCGCCGCAGTTCTTGTACAGGTCCGGGCGAGGCAGGCGCGAGCGCCAGTACTCGCACGCCTCCTCCTTGAAGTGCACGAGGTTCGTCTCGCACTGGGACTGGCAGGACGCCGACGCGTTCGCCAAGCCGAGCGCCACGAGCACGACGAACAACGAGAGCTTCATCACGCCGAGAGGTTCGGTCTGGGTCGATTTGTTGCTTCTCCGGGTCGAGAGACGGCTTGCGAGGGCGACAGCAATCGATGAATGAGGCCACTGGCGCGCCTGCTCGCCTCGAGCGGCCGCTCTCCCTCTTGAGATCCGCCCGACGCTTGGGCAGCTCGAGGCGAAGAGAAACGCCGTCGACCGACCCTTCAAGCAGACTCCCAGCGTCCGTCCGACGGCTTGTCCGTTCGCTCCCATCATGACGCCGCTTCACGTTGAGCTGCAGGTCTCACCATTGCGTCCTCGTCCAGCTTTGCACTCGAATCACTTTGGGCAGGGCCTTCTCCGTCCTGCATCGTGCACAGCGTCTGCGATGGTCACCACACTTGGCCGGCCACGGTCGCCACGTTCCCGTCTTGCCGCGTGTCCTCGAGCACCCACTGGTCGAGCGTAAAGTAGATCTGGTCCATGCTGGGGCGGGCGAGCGGGTGCACGTCGAAGCACTTGGCCATGAGCTCGCGGTGCGGCGTCGGCAGCGACGCGGGGATCGGCACGTGCTTTCCCTCGAGGATAAGCGCCATGGCCTCCCGGCCAGACACGTCCGGGAACGGCGCTCGCCCGCTGAAGATCTCGTACATGAGCACGCCGAACATGTACGCGTCCGAGTGCGTCGAGAAGACGTGCGGCGGCAGCACCGACTCGGGTGCCATCCACTTGATGGGGCCGAAGCCGCGGCGCTCGTCGTCGAACAGGAACCCGTGCGCGAGCCGCCGCGAGAGACCGAAGTCTCCGACCTTGACGCGGAAGTTGGCGTCCACGAGGCAGTTGCGCGCCGCGATGTCGCGGTGCAGGAACCGCGCTTGGTGGATGTTGGCGAGTCCATGGGCCGCGTCTCGCGCCATGATGGTGCGTGCGAACAAGTTCAGATCTGGCGGCGAGCTGCTGGCCGAGCTGCTACTGGAGACTGAGACCGACGACAGTCCTCGTGGCCGAGCACCCTTGCGAATGCCCAGCAAGTCCTCCACGCTGCCGTTGGAGAGGTACTCGGTGACGATAGCCGGCGGTGCTGACGCTGATGTGGAGTCGCTTGAGGTTGAAATGCCCAGCAACTCCACCACGTGCGGGTGCTTCCCGAGCATGTGCATGACGGTGGCTTCGTGGCGCAGCTCCTCCAGCGCGTCAGACCCGCGATACGCATCTTCACGCAGCGTCTTGACCACGACGTGGTTGGGAATCGCTTGGTCCGAGGTCTTCCACCGCGCGAGCATGGCGGAGCCGAACGCGCCGCTGCCAATGGGCTCGAGGATCTCGAGCTCGTCCTGCGGGATCTCTCGCACTTCGGCCGCCACATGCTCCATCTCTGTCTCGAGCAGGGCCACCGTCGATGGTTGGATCATGCCGTTGTAATTGCCCTCTGGAGCGACGCGCAGCCGAATGAACAGCATCGACACTTTGGCGCCGACCACCACTCGTGCGATGCACATGTCGTCGTCTTCCGTTCCATCGACGTCCCCGTTCTCTTCGGTATCGGTGCGAACGAGGTTGAAGGACACGCCGTCCACCTCGCCCGTCCACCGGAACGACTTGCAGTCGTCGCCGACCACGGAGAAGTGTGCGCTCCCATCCATCGAGACGGTCACGAGAGTGCCGCGCTCGATCTGTAGTGGCTGCAGTCGACCACCACACTCGCCTTCGCTGCGCTCAAGCGCAGTCTCAAGCATGCTTGCTCGCTGCTGCTTCAAGTATGCCCAGACATCCAGGCGGAACGCTTCCCGGCGCGAAATATCCTTGGGGCCGAACGCGCTGAAAAACACCGCGTCGAGCGTCAGGTCGCGCCACTCTGCGCCTGGTGACCGCATGCTCTCTCGACTGCCAAGACGGCGTTGGGGTCGGAGATCAGTCGCGGCAGCACCATCATCATACTCGTCCCGGGTGTCGCTTCTTGACTGGTGACTCGCCGATGACGTCGAAGTCTCGATTTGGAGCGACCGAAGGATCTCACGCTCCAGCTCCGCCGCTGACCCGCTTCCAACACCCGCAAAGGTGTCCTGCCGGTTCGGCAGCATCATGAATCCGCTCTCGCGGTCGACCGTTGACGCCGTCGTTGCTTCGCTGTAGTTGTCGAAGAAGTTGTCGTATGCAACGCCTTCATACAGCTCGGCTGTCATCGCTGGCATCGCATACGCGAATTCGTCGTACACGCGCGCGGCAGCCGTCACCGAGTCGACGTGGACCGTGTCCAGCTCCACTTCCTTGTTTATCCACGACTGGAAGTACCCGTCGTGCTGCTCGTCTTGCTCAGCTGACTCATCAGCATGGGCAGCCTCGGTGTGCAGTTGCGACGGCAAAATCGCTGTGCCGAACGGGGGAAGCACTGCAGCGCCACGCCGCAAGCGCAATCCCGGTCCGCCTGGCGCGAACGACCTGCTTCGATTAGCGGCGCTGCCGTAGTAGCGCTTCGTTGGTCGCTGGTCGTGTTCGATGGCAGCAACACACACGCGAATATTAGCTCTCAATACCTCCATGCATGCGTGTTCAAGTCCCCTGATCGTATGCCTCACCCGCCCACGCTGACGCGCGTCTGTGTCGTCTTCTTCCTCGTCGATTGTTGGCTTCGCGGTACGCCACCGTTCCTCCACAAAGAACGTCGCGAGTTTCCAGAGTAGCGAGTTGTACAGCAGCTTCCTCGTCTGGCCGCTGCTGACGATCGCACCGTCCCGCTTCTTGCTGACTGAGATGAAGTCCACGTTGCGCAGCCATTTACGCTTGAGCAGCTCGTCGATCGATAGCTTGGCAGCTGGCGAGGAGTACTGTTAGAGCCTGCATCCGATCCAGCCGCACCCGTGGCATCCTGTTTCATACTCACTCAGACACTCGAACATGACGTCGCGGCACTGCGGCGACAAGTAGCTCAGCTGGTCCTCGATCACGCCCTCGACCGCGCCGACCGTCAGCTTGTCCGTCGGCGAGTACGGCGCCATCGTGAGCTGAAACATGAGCATCCCGATTGCCGCCCTGCCCAGCAAGAACCGTCGTACAGCAGCAACCGGTCAGTGTGAATCATAGATCTCCACAACTGAGGCGGGACTCACACGTCGGCGGCCCTGTTTTGGTCGGTCGCCGGCACCAGCGTGCATCCTGTGACGACGAGGCTCGCGTTCAACAGGAGCGTCGCGCGGCCATCCAGGAGCTGAGGGTATTGCATCGCGTGGGAGACTGTGAGAACAGCACATCATCCGTCCGGTGCCGGCAGCTCGAGGGCTCACCATGACGTCCCAGTGGCGCAGCTCGCCGGCCAAGCTCAGGTCGTGGGCGTGCAGGTAGTGCACGAGCGAGGCGACCTGGAAGACGACGTCGTGCAGCCGCTGCTCCGAGAAGGCGCGCAGGTGGTTGAAGCTCGCGCGCGCGGGCGTCCACTGCGCGTGGAACTCCTGCGTCAGCACCCAGTTCTTGTGCGCGTCCCACACACGCAGCACGCGCTGGAAGCGGCTGCGCGGGCGCCTGGACAGCGACCGCATCACGCGCCACGCGTGCTCCATCTGCCTGCTCGGCATGGATCGGTTAGCGTCTGCCTCACCCCACAAGCAGTTGCAGAACTCCAAGCGACGCACCACTCGGTGACAGCCGCCTTGGGGAAGCACGTGAGCAGCACGTGGCCCCCCGTGGCAAAGTCGGCGGCCACGACCGCGGGCGGCGCGACCACGTTGCGCCACGCGCCGGCGTCGCCCGCGGTCGAGCCATCGGCGCCGACCGCGCGCACGAACGAGTAGCGCTCGGCCGGGAACGCGTCGAAGGCCGAGCCGCGCAGCAGCGCGCGCCGCACACCGCCGCCCAGGCCCGTCCGGGACGAGCGCAGGGCGTCCAGCACGTGCGCCGCGAGCCCCGCGAGCTCGCAGTCGTGGCGGATCGAGCCGTCGGGCCGCCGCCACGGGAACACGAGCGCGCGCAGCTCGAGCTTGGACTGCTCCGCCAGCGCCTTGAACTCGCCCACGATGGCGCGCCGCAGCGACCGCGCCTTGCCCGGCCGTTCCTTCGCGTCGCTGGCCCGCCGCCGGTCGCCGCTGGCCGCGCGGCGCGCGCCGTCGGCCCCGGAGAGCGACGTTGCCATCACCTCCATGTCCTTGGTCCTCCCTTGGCTCCTTGGTCGATATCGTAAGTTTGTCTTGGAGTCAGTATGGGCGTGGAAAAGCGCGCTGGAGGTTTGGCTCTAGACGGAATGATGGTCGGCTTTTATAGGTTGATAGGTGCGAGAGAACGGCCGATTGAGTGGGGTTTTGGCCAATCAGAGGCCGCCAGATGAAGTGATGATGTCGAGTGACGGTTTTGTGACCATAGCCAGATCATTGAGCTTGGTGCCGTGGGCGAGGTCGTCCAAGTGATGTTTACACGGACTTCCGCTGGTGTCCGTCGCCTCATGATGCCAACGAGACCATCGCAGGCAGTTCCCAGACACGCTGGTACGTCTCCCTTCGTGTTGCGCGTAGAACCACTCGCCACACGTCTGACCGATCCAACGGACGCGCCGATCGTCAAACCGATACAGACGCGGCGTTCGCTCGGTGGGGTCGACCGCACCGGAGCCCGAACGACGGAGGCTGAGACGCCCACCGAGACGCGCTTCGAACCACCACATCGGGTGAATTGCCCCCAGACTCACGACGTGCAACACGGCACAGCTTTTTTGCTGTTGGCGAGTGCCGACTTTGCCTTCCAAACCTGTGCGGCAACAGATCAGAACTGATATGCAAACCCAGACGCGTAAATTACCGCCGCACTGGGCTCCAGTATGCCAGTTTCGTTTTGTGAACCCACTTGTTGCGTCCGTTTTGCAAATCACACGGTAACTTTCAGTCATTTACGCGATTCTCTCCCAAAAGAAGAAGAAGTCGAAGGCGGTCCGACGTCAATTCGACTCGAGCTCTGAGGCCGAGCACCAAGGCCGAGGCGGTAATGAAGGCGCTGCGGGCGGCCGTGTCGGGCTCGCGCGTGCGCTACATGAAGGATGGCTACGACATGGACCTGACGTACATCACGCCGCGGCTCATGGCCATGGGCTACCCGGCCTCTGGCGTCGAGAAGACGTACCGCAACGACATTTCCGAGGTGCCACACGGTGTCCGCCATTGATATGCCGAGTGTGTCTCTGGCGACTGACGGCGTTCGTCTGTGCGCAGGTCGCGGGCTTCCTCAACTCGCACCACCCGGACGCGTACCGCATCTTCAACCTGAGCGAGCGGTGCGTCCCATCGTCTCTCCTCTCTTCCTCTCTGTGCATGCCGCTGACGCTGACGCCGACTGTCCGGCAGGCGGTACGACTACTCCAAGTTCGAGGGCCGCGTGGCCGAGTGGGGCTTCCCGGACCACCACCCGCCGCCGCTGCAGGTGCTGCTGGACATGATGAACGAGATGATCGAGTGGACGGCCAAGGGCAGCAAGCACGTGATCGTGGTGCACTGCCTGGCCGGCAAGGGCCGCACGGGCGTCGTGTGCTCGTGCTACCTGCTGCTCACGGGCTACTACGGCAGCATCTTCCGCCTGCGCAAGGAGCGCGAGCTGCGCGAGCTCGCCAACGCCTCGATCCGCGACTTCTGGAATGCGCGCGGCCAGGGCGTGCGCTACCCGAGCCAGGCGCTGTATATTTATTACTTCATCAAGGTCGTGCGCCGCCTCGGACGCACGCCAACGCAGATCCCGCCGCTGCTCCCCGCCAAGAAGATGGTGCGCCGCGTGCTCTCGTACTTGATGAGGTGGGAAAGGGAACGACTGACCGAGTGCTTGACGCAGCTGCTGCGACGCGTGGTGCTGCACGGCATCCCGGACTACGAGGCCACGGCGCGCGGCGGGTGCACGCCGTTCCTGCAGGTGCTGCCGGCGCCGTGGCAGAACTACAAGCCCGACCTGCTGTACAACAGCGCGTGGCAGCGGCCCAAGTTCGAGACGTACATGCCGGACGCGAGCGGCACCATCGTGTTTGAGGTGCGGTCGCGGTCGGATGCGCTGACGGTTGACCGGTCACTGCGGTGGTGGCTGACGCGCTCTGTTCTCCGTAGATCAACTGCGTGATCCAAGGCGACACGCTCATCCGGTGCTTCCATGCCAACACCGCCAACATCCTGGGCAAGCACGTCGTGCAGATGTTCCACTTCACGTTCAACACGGACTTCTTTCACAAGAATGTGAGTGCCAAGGGGCGACATGCAGCCCGCACTACATGGACTAACATCGCGCTACTGATGTGCGCAGAGCGACTTGTACCGGCTGCCGAAGGAAGAGGTGGACGAGGCAACGCGCAGTCGGCGATACCCGCCGAGCTTCCACGTCGACTGCCACGTCCAGGTGCTCACAGGTGGCCGCAACGACCTGCCGGACGACTCTGGCTTCGTCACGGAGCGGGATCGACTGTATCCCAGTGGCGAGCACCTCCATCCGGACTTCCCAGCGTCCATGCACCAGGCTTCTCAGCCGACCATTGAGGCCGCGCAGGTGCCGGCACCGCAGCACCACGCTGCTCTAGCGTCGTCTTTCCACCAGCAGCAGCAGCAGCAACAGGCGGTGGCGATTGTGGCGGACGAGGAGACGCCGACGATGATGGGGTGGCTGTACAAGATGGGCGGCTTCGTCAAGAACTGGAAGCGCCGCTGGTTCGTCGCGCGCGAGGGAACGCTCACGTACTTCCACAAGGCTTCGGACCCCACGCCGCTGGGCAGCGTCGACCTGCACAGCGTGACGGTCGACGTCTGTGAGCCGAGCGAGATCAACGCGCGCAACCAGTGCCTGCACTACTTCCGCGTCGATCCTCCGCGCGCAGGCATGCGTACGTGGTACTTTGGTGCCGAGAGCGAGGCTGACATGGTCGCCTGGATCCGCGTGCTCGGTGCCCAGTCGTGCTACGGCGTCGCGCTCGACCGCGAGCGCCACAGCAACCAAATGCGCGGGGTGAGCTCGCGACAGCCATTGGTGCGGAGCCTGACGTTCACGTCTGGCGACCACGGCCGCCCGCCTTCAGGCAACGGCAGTGCGTTCTTCAACTCAGGAGGGGCTCCCCCTCCGTCCCAGTTGCTTCAGCAGCAGCACGCAACGTACCACTCGAGTCGCGAGCGCTCAAGTCTTCCGACCAAGCCCGTCCGGGCCTTGGGAAGTGCCAGCCATCATGCTGGCGCTCCGATCGGCACAACGGACGAAGAGTTCGACGACGAGCGGTACCTGTCGTCGATCAACCAGCCGGCGTACGAGCCGTCGGTGCCCGTGGACTTGAGTTCGGCCTTGTCGGAGGACCAGCAGGCGTCGCTCCTGCAGGAAGTCGAGGCGTGCCAGTCACAAGGCGCGTACATTTACTCGGCCGATGAGCTGGAGGACGCGGCTAAGCTGCAGCAGCACCTGCGCATCACCCCGCTGGCGCCTGGCGCTGCGGTTGCCGGCCCGGCCCATGGCCCAGAGACGCTCGAGTCGGCGCTGCGCCGACTCGTGGCGAGCCGCCAGCTCGCCGAAGCCGAGCAGCTGCTGACGGAGGTGGTGCTCACGCGGTTCCCTCGGCTTGTGGACGCCATGGACTACGACCCGTTGGCGTTCACGCAGCTGGTGGCGGGCGGCGACATCTCGGCGATCGGCGGGCGCTTCGGCTACGGCGGAGGCGACGAATTGAAGGCGTCGGCGCCAGCTGCGGCGTCGAGAGGTGTCTACTTTTGATGCAGTCCCTCACGAAGCGACGGCGTTAGTGTCGCTCGCGCTTAGAGCGAGGACGACGGGACTGCTGTAGATAACGCGGTGTGGACTGATAGACTCTACTCTTTGCGTTTCGAGCTCATTGCCACACGAGTTCTGCCGTCGCGAGCGAGCAGAAGACGGTGGCGACGGCCGCGAGTGCCGCCAGCGCCGCGAGCCGAGCTGTCCCCTCTCTAGTGCTGCGCCACGGGTAGAGCTGCAGGTAGAATGCGAGTGGCAGCAGGTAGCACAGCACGAGCAGGATGCTGGCGCCAACGAACGAGAAGACGACCTGGATGCCCGGCACGTGCAGCGCACAGAGGATCTGCGCAGCCAGCAGAGCCACCGAGACGCCCAGCGTCACGGCCGTCGAGCAAGTCCACGCGCTGAGAGGCTGACGGGATCGGAAGTAGCAGGCGAGCGGCCAAGCGGCCATCTCGAGCACGAGCGCGCGCAGCGGGTGGAAGAGCAGCGGGAAGGAGAAGAGGATCGTGAAGAGGATGGCGACGCGCGGCACGGCCATGATGGGGTCCCGCTCCAGGTTGAGCAGGATGTTGCCCTGCGTGGCCGGCCCGTAGATGGACGCGGCGCAGAGCCCGAAGACCGCGTAGAGCGCGACGCACGCGGCGATCGCGACCGCCAGACGCGTGCGCATGACACCCTCGCCTCGCTCCAGCGCCAGTCGATACAGCGCCTCCTCTTGGCCGTCGTCGTCGCCCGCGTGCTGGTCGGCGTCGATGGCGATGCCGCTGTAGCTGCTGCTGTTCATGGGCGTCGCGGACCGCGACTCGCGCACGAGGTGCTTGGCCTCGGACGCGACCAGCTGCGCGAGCAGCGGGATGACGTTCAGATGCAGCATGAAGGTGAAGTTGTAGATGCCGATGGCTTCCGAGAGCCGCCACATGAGCGACGCCTGGCCCTGCGTCGGGTCCGCATCCTCGACGACCGGCCGCTCCTCATCCAGCCGCGAGGAGACCGCGCGGAAGGCCACCGCGGCCACCAGGTACAGCGAGAAGACGAAGCCGAGGTACGAGGAGAAGCGCAGCGCCGAGATGTTGCGCGAGAAGCCCAGCGGCAGCACGACGGCCATGAACACGGCCCAGACCGCGGTGATGACGGTCGACTCGCTCGGCGTGTCCGAGCCCGAGGCCAGCAGCGACGGCGCCATGTCGCGCACCACGCGCACGCAACCGATGCAGGCGCCGAAGACGGCGAAGGCCGTGAGCGCGCCGGCCAAGTTGGCGAGTCGCGGGCCGCCGGCCGCCACTGCCAGCGCCTGGTACGTCGCGTGGCGCTCCTGCTTGGGCGACGCCGCCGCGACCGCCACGTGCACGCGCAGGATGGCGTCGGCCGTGAAGAACATGCCGCCGCCGACGAGCGAGAGCGCCAGCACAGCCGGCGCGGGCGGCAGCAACACGAACGTGTACGGCACGGCCAGCGTGCCGGCGCCGACTGCCGACATGACGAGCGTCAGCGTCAGCAGCGGCCCGGAGGCCGACGTGGACGCCCAGCGCCGGGCGCGAGCGGCCACGGAGCGCGCGCGCTTGGTCCTCGGGGGCTGTGCGCCGTCACTGTCGCTCGAGGTGTCGCTGGACGCGTGGCCGGCCGCGGGAGCCGCGTCCACGACGAGCGGGAAGCCCGACTCGAAGGACGCGTTGCGCGGCCGCGGGCGACGCCCAGAGGCCGCGGACGCGCCCGACAGCAGCGGGAGCGACTCGGCAGGCGACAGGGGGCGCGCCATGGGCCGTGGAGACGCGCGGGGCGAGCGGCGGAGCCGGCAAGAGCGGCGGCGAGCGTCCACCTCCGGGGCTTGGCGACGCGTGGGATGTGATGTGTGATTGTGACAGCCAGCAAGGCTTTGGTCCGACAATGGACTGTACCGGGGTTTTGCAGTTGAGGAGCAATCGTTGCGTCGCAGTGGATAACCCAAAATACTTCGGAGTATATGACGGTTAGAGAGCATTCTGCTTCAACGTCAGCGAGCGTGGGATCATGCCAACGAGGAACGGATGGATGCTGCTGTCGTTCTTGAGGCGCTCTTGCTCCTGCGGTGTTATATATTTCGTACGCGTGGACATCTACTACTTGCGGTGCTGTTGCGTGTGGCAGTCCGCTCCTCGGAGCGCTCCACACTCGCTCGTCTACGTGCCTTGTCCCCCTCTCGGCTTGGTCTGCGGCTGTCCTGCTTCTCTCGTCTCTCGCCTCTCGTCTCTCGTCTCTCTTCACTCTGCTTCTGGTCCTCTATGCGTAACAAAACAATCGATCGATCGATCACCCGAGCATGTCGAGGATGGACTGCGCGCGCAGCTGGAAGTCCTCTTGGTAGTCGTCCAGCAGCGGACGCAGCAGGTTGGACACGGCGACGGCCGTCAGCCGCGCCGAGGGCTGGTCGCCCAGCAGCAGCCCGCGGAAGATCTCATAAATAACCGGGTGGAAGTCGATGTCGCGGAAGCAAATGAGGCAGCCGTCCTGCCCCAGACACGAGTCGAACCCGGGCTGCCCGGCGTGGCACAGCAGGTTCGAGCACCAGTTCGTGTCGCACACGAGCGCCAAGTGGCCCTTCGGATACCCGAAGCACAGCAACTGGTACAGCTGCACAGCATTGTCAAGCAAGTCCACCGCGTCAGCTCAAGGTCACCACAGCAACGTCCGAGGCGATAGAGACGAGCAACACGTACCAGAACGCCAGCGGACCACATGTCGGCGGGCGCGCCGAGGAAGCCCGGCCGCGGCTCGGCGTGCTGGTTGTGGCTGCGCACCTCGGCGGCGACGTACAGCGGCTTAAACTTGACGAGCCGGCTGCCGGCGCCTGCGAGCCCGTTGTTGGTCATGATCTCCGAGCTGCCGAAGTCGATGATGCGCGGGCTGTCGCGCGCATCGATCACCACGTTGCACGGGTCAATGTCCAGGTGGCACACGTTCTGCGCGTGCATGTACGCGAGGCCCTTCATGACGCCGTCGAAGATGTGCAGCGCTTCGAGCATCCAGGCCTTGGCCACGAACGCGTTGACGGCGCGCTCGAGGCCCGCGAGCTCGAGCGCCGCCATGGTCTGCACGAGCCGCTCGACCGCGAAGCGCTTGTACTCGGTCAGGCGGCGCTTGGCGTACATGATGAGGCTGCCGTTGGCGGCCAGGTCCATGGCGATGTACTCGTTGTGCGCGTCCGAGAGGCACTCCCACTGCGAAAAGTAGGGCGAGTTGTAGAGCCCCGAGAAGCCCGGCGGCTGCAGCTGCGCCATGACCCGCACTTCGTTCAGCACGTCGTCGTGCTGCAGCTCGATCTGCTGCCGGTCCATGATCTTGACGGCCACGTCGAACACGGGTGCGTCCGCGTCGTGTATCCGCGAGCGCTGGAAGTACTTGGCGTAGCGCACAACGCCGCAGCGGCAGACGCCAATGTTGCCCGCCTCGCTCTGCGTCGCCTCGGGCGTGGCCAGCGCCTCGTGGCTGCCCGCGTGCAGGAAGCACACAAGCCCGCCCTGCTCGTCGTCCCACGGCAGGCACAGCACCGGCAGCTGCAGCGCGAACGGCGGGTAGCGCGGCGGCACCCCGCGGTGCGCGTACGCCGCGTACCGCGCCTCTCCGCGCTGCCGGTTGTACGCGAACACTGCCTGCTGCAGCGCCTCCATCCTGCGCGAGGGACCTTGTGTGTGTGGTCCTCTTGGCGAGCGCGAAAGATGAGGAATGGCGGGTCGCGCGGAGAGAGGGGCCGAGGGGGGAGGGGCGAGCGACGACCGCCCGACGCGCGCCCGGGTGGCTGTTGCCGGCGCGGATACTCAGACGGAGAGGAGCGGCCGGGGGCTGCGCGGCGCAGGAGGAGGGCGGCCGGCGAGAGGCGCACCGCTCGAGCGGAGTGTTGGGGAAGTGCGCGGCTGTGATTGGGGTTCGAGAAGCTCCGAGAGGGGAGGATCAGACTGGACTCAGATCTGCGCCGGTCTCAAAGAAAATCCGGTGCATTCTGCGATCGGCATTATCGTGTGCAGATTGGCGATAGTGGGTTGAAGAGGTCTGTGTTGTTGTGGACTGTGGAGTGGTGATGGATGGAAGATGCCCCGCCGTAATGACTTGGGTGCGCGCGATTGGGCCCGTGGCAGGTGGACGGCTGCCTGGCAGTGCCTGCCGACCGGCGGATGGCTGCGTGTTGAAGCTGCCGCGGCTGCACACGTGGAATGTTTGCGGTCGATCGGTCTCCGCGTGGGTTGAAGCGACCGTTCCGACCGCGTTCCGAGTTCTCGTGGCGGCTTTGAGTTTGCACCTGCGCATGCAGTGGTCCGGTGTGCGGACGGACCGCCAGCGCGTGGGTTGAGCGCCGATCTCGCTGGCACCACGAGCGCCTTCCGCGTCAGCATGGCGCCACGGACCCGCGGAATATTGGCGCCGTCGCATTGGGTGTGGGTGGACCGAGGCAGGCTCATCCAGGCTCATCCCATGCTCTGGAACGCTTCAATGGCACCCGAGTCAGCACAGACTTCCTCCACACGCCGCCGTCCACGGTCACCACTGTCAAGCCATCGATGCAGACCGGTGGCGCCTGGAGTTGACGGGAGCGTGGCTGCCGCCATGGCGATCGATCGCGCCGTGCTGGACATGCAGAGGGCGTCAGTCCGACCTCGTCCGCCTGCATTCAGCACACATATTGCCGGACGGACTGACATATTGTTGGATGTTTTGCCAAACATACTGATATATTGTTTAGCTGTGAATCACGTTGGACGGGGTTCTGCTGTTGTGTCGACACTCCACCTCACTCCTCTCAGTAAACCCGCTTGTCCTCGGGTTCTGGTCCCATCCATCAGTGTGCACCAGACCGTCGAGTCAGTCGGGAAGGCATTTCTTCTTCATCCGCCGTGGGACGCCGCCTTCTCCGCCTGCCGCTCCGCCTTCTCCGCCGCTCCGCCCGCGCGCGCGGCCGGTGCCGCCATGTCCTTCCCCGCGGGCAATGCGCTGCATATGTGCCACTTCTGCCAGGGCTGCTTCCCCACGCAGGCGGCGCTCGGGCTGCACCTCATCGACCACAACCGCCTGCGCGCGATGGAGGCCGCCCAGGCGCCGCCACCGCCCCCGCCTCCAGCCTTCCGGCCACCGCTTCCCGTTGATCCTCCGGTACCTGCTTCTCCTGCTTCATTGAGACCGACGGTTGTGGTGCCTCCGCTGCCGACGGTGGTGGTGCCGTTGGCTCCCACTTCGGCTCCCGTGTCGCCTCCGAAGACGCCTCCGGTTGCGGTGCCCGCCCCCGTCGCCGGGCTCTCGCGCGGCGTGGTGGCATACTACAATGTGAAGCGCTGCTTCGGGTTCATCAAGCGCGCCGGGCCCGGCGAACAGGTCTACTTCTACCTCACAGCGTGCGATTCCCAGACGCCGGTTCCAACCACCGGAGAGAAGGTGCTCTTCGCCGAGAAGCAGGGCTACAAGGGAGCGATCGCCACGTCCGTCGTGCGGACGCCCAGCGTGTCGACCGGTGCTCCCAGCGCTTCTACCAGTGCATCCGACCAGTTCAGTGACGTGGCGCTCGTCGGTGGCGTCGTGAAGGAGTATCAGGTCCTTGGCGCCTACGGGACGGTCGTCACGGACGCCGCGGCCGAGCTGCACTTTGTGCTCGCGTCGTGCGACGTGAAACGCCCGCCTCCGACTGCGGGCGAGCGCGTGATGGTGAACGAGACGGTGGGCAAGAAGGGTCCGACGGCCTCCATCGTGCGTCGACCGACAGTTCAAGAGGCGGAGGAGCCTGTCAAGAGCAAGCCGAAGCCCAAGGCGGCGTCGCCACGCACGCCCAATGTGTTTGGAGTCAAGATGACCAAGTCGGCGGTGTCCCAAGCTCAGCGCATTGCGGAAGAGACGCGAGCAAAGCTGCAAGAGGTGCCGTCCGTCTTCGACGGAGGGAAACACCCTCGCTACGTCTACGTGGACCTGGACAACATTTGGGTCAGCTTCGCGCGCGCCGAGCATCTTGTCGGGAACTTTCCTGGAGCCGAGTCGACACGAGATCTGGTGCTCCACCTGGAAGGCCTCACGCGTCGCCTGGCGACTGGAGAACCCGGAAGCAGCGTCGCTCGACTCGTCGCGTTCTACTACAAGACCCCACCGACCATCGCGTACCGGCTGAAGAAGCTGAGCCACGACGGCGTCACGTGGGAGGTGCGCAAGCAAGAAACAGTGTCCGACACGTCGATGCAGTTGGAGCTTCTGAATGCCAAGCGCCCGTGCGAGGCTCACCCGAAGACGCTGGTGCTAGCGACTGGCGATGGCAACATCGCGCCGAACGGCATGTGCTTCCGCGCGATCTTGGACCTGTACCTGCGAGACGGGTGGTGTGTTGAGGTCCACGCCTGGCTGGCGACCATGGCGCGCACCTATATTGAGTTCCAGCGCGAGTACTCGTCGACGGTTGTCATTCGTCCTCTAGACGATGACTTGCACCAGATTATTGCGGCGAAGAAGGATCTTGGCACTGGCGCTGGTCAGTCAGTGTCGAAGCGTGATGCCACCCTTCTTCCTGGGATTGTCACCAAGTACGAACCACTTGGTGGCTTCGGAGTGATCGCCAAGCTCGACGGGTCGGGCGGCGATCTCCACTTCGCAATCCTCGATTGCGACCACAAACGTCCGCCGCCGACCATCGGGGAGCGTGTGATGCTGACGGAGGGTGTCAGCAAGAAATGGGGACCGTGTGCAGCCATGGTGCGCCGCATCTCGATCGAAGTTGACTCCGATGATACAACGAGTGGAGAGAGCAAGCAGGGATCGGTGATCTCCAATGATAATGATACCGAGAGCAAGCCCGCTCTGGTGTCTCAAGTCGAGCTCTCTGCGGCATTGACGCGTGCCATGGACATGGTGCTGGCCGACACGACCTCGACCAGCTCTAGCAGCGATGATGGCCAGCAGCATACTGCCCAGCCTTCGCAAGATGAAGCTCCTATCAATGTGGACGAATACCAAGACATGATCCGCCTGCTGTCCATCCCTGAAACAAGCGAGACGTACCTGCCGTCGGCCATTGCGCTGCTCGAGCGCACGCATCCCGACGAAGCCGTCACAATCCAAGAAATGGACCCCGCGACCCAACGCATCCTGCTTGTCAGCATTTTCCAGGACGAGGTCGACAGCGTGGAAGGGTTCGACCCGGCCCTCGACGTGTCTACTCCGCCGTCGTCTCCTGTCGGCAGTATCAAGCAACCTGTCGAGAATGGATCGCCGCAATCGCAACCGCATCCGGACCCGGAGCCGGAGCCCTCGCATGAGATGCAATGCGAGATTTGCATGGACGACGCCCTAATTGACGACGTGGTCTTTGTCGGCGGTTGCGACCACGCGTTCTGCAGCCAGTGCCTGCGGAACTATGCCGTCGACCGCATCGACCAGGAAGATGTCAAGCCCGAGTGCCCTCATCAAGACTGCGCGTCCGTGCTCTCGGACGTCGATCTCGCGCGCGTGCTCTCTATCGACGAGCAGAAGAAATACTACGACGCGCGCATGAAGCTCACGGTGGGCAGCGTGTCGGAGGCGGCGACGAGCCTCTAGGCTCTGCCACCAGCAAGGCAGGGCCTCCTGCGAATGAATTCGCGAGGCTCCGGCTATTGAGGGCACTGACATCGAGGTGCGTGTGGGATTGATGCAGAGTCGGTGTGGACGCGCCATGGTCCTTCGATCGACCTGCTTTGCATGTTGTAGTTCGTGTTCGCCGCGCTGGATCGGGCAATGATCGCGAGGACTGGAGCTGGTGTCTCTGGTGTGCCGCGTGCCATATGCCCGATGCCTTGATAAGCGAAATGCAACACGAAC
The DNA here is from genome assembly GCA_023338125.1 of Phytopythium aichiense. Taxonomy (NCBI): domain Eukaryota; phylum Oomycota; class Peronosporomycetes; order Pythiales; family Pythiaceae; genus Phytopythium; species Phytopythium aichiense. The sequence goes on along the minus strand of JAADYH010000529.1, from coordinate 1,686 downwards.
ATGCATTTGGATGACGTGCACGTGCATCAAGCCACTGGGATTCATGGGAGTTGAGGCGGAATGATTGATTGTGGTCTCTTCTCGTGCTTCGAGGTAGCTTGGTGAGGCTGTCCGTGGTGTCAAATCGGAGTCGGCTGCACTTCGACCAGGCAGCTGCATAAATGAACGGTAGCAACGGGAATGCGCTCACACATAGCTGTAAGCTGGAGCCGTCGCCGCGCGCGTGCGGTCCTTGCGCATCTTGAGCTGCAGAAGACGGGTCACGAGCATCGAGTGCCAGCGACCGCCACCTCCAACTCCAGTTGTCGGCTGGAGCGCATCGTCTCCGGTGCTCTGTCTCGGCGTCACGACCTCCACCACATCGTCGGTTTGGCGTTCACTGGAGCGCTCGAGTGGGTCGCTGGTCATACGACGGAACATGGACGTCCACGTTGAGGACGAGCTGCGTCCAGGGCAGCTGCTGGTTGAGTCCGAGCGGTTGATGGCCACCTTGCGGGATGCTGAGCGGAAGTTGGGCTTCGGTTCTCCTGCGCTCGTCTCCAGCGGTGGCGTCAAGGACTCTATCTGCTCCGCGTCCGACGTGATCTCCGTCGGTGTGTGGAGCGTCGCAGGCTCTCGCTTGCGCCGAAACCTGAGCATCCAAACGCCCATGATGACGGTGCAGACCAGCGCAAGGGCCCCTACCGCGGTCAACGCGTCGGCCGGCAGCAGGTCGACTTGTCCGTGCGTCTCGATGACGACCTTGTCCACTTGCTCGGCGCTGTGCGCGATGATTTCGGACGACTTGGCGAGCAGCCGCTCCTCCTTCTGCGCTCTCTCGTCCGCCTCGGCCGCCACCTCCGTCTCGTCAGCGAGGCCGCTCCCGTTTCTGGCGTGGCGTGCCAACACTGGACGCGGCAAGAGCGCGGTCAAGACCACGCAAGGGTCCTCCACTATTGACACATGGATCACGAACCTCGGACGTCGCCCTGGAGCAGCGCGACCGCGAGCAGCAAGCGGACAAGTGACGGCGCCATGCCCGTGTTTCCTTGGTGATGCCAGGCGACGACCGAGGACTGGGACCACGCGGCAGCACGGGACGAGGCCGCGGGATTAGAAGAAAGAGCGCGTTGCCCCAGCCGGCGCCACCGAACGCGATCTTATTGGCCTTGTCTGTGTCCGGGTCCTTCATGGCGTCGGCGGAATCAAGTCGACCGTGAGCTGTGGAGAGCTGACCGCTTGATATTCAAGTACGCGTCATTGATCCATGTGTGGCGTTGACGTCGTGCCATGTTCCATCGATCGATTCATCAATCCAATCACGTTCGCGCATGATGAGTGGGCCTGTGACACCTACCTCTGTCCCTCTCAAATGGATCGAGGCTGGCAGGTCTCCGCGGTGAATGCGCACCGCTAGGCAGCGCGCGGCAAACTTACCGCAGCATCTGCCAGTTCTTGATGAAAATGTTCCGCGCTGCGTTCACGTCGCGGTCGGCCCGGTTGCCGCACGACCCGCAGTGGAACACGGAGCTGGCGCCGAGCGCGTGGTTCTGCGCGCCGCACGCGGAGCACGTCTTGGACGTGTACTCCTCGCCACACAACACGACCGCTCCCCCAACGCGCGCCATCTTGTGCGTCAGCAGCATGCGGAACTTGTAGTGCGCCTGCGAGAGCATGGCGCGCGCCGTTGGACTGTGAATCTTGCGG
>JAADYH010000528.1:0-19094 GCA_023338125.1 Phytopythium aichiense | reverse complement strand
CCAGCATTTGTGCGAAGACGGTCGACTGGAGACAACCGCCGTCGCCGCCTAAGCAGGCAAAGAGCGTCAGGGACGCCTCGTCTTTGCATTAGAGGCCCACTATCACTAGGTAACGCAGCTTGACTTGCTCCCGGCTGAAGACGACAAACTCGCTGTGGAGTGGCTGCGGCACCGTGCTACTCGCCTTGAGCGTGCCCAGAGGCACTTTGACGCCATCGGGACTGCAGCAGCCAGCCGTTTTGTCAGTCGTAAGGTCAGTGGAAGTAGCCATTCAACTATCCCTGGAGTCACTCACGTGAGGTAGTGCTCGTCCTCAGCCGGCTGGATGCTTCCGATACTATGAACGCTGTGGCTTTTGAACTGCGATCGCAGCATGTTGAGGTTCAGGTCCGACCTGGCACCCGTGTAGTGCTGCGTCCCCAGTGCCACTTCGGCCAAGAAGAGGATGCCCTTCGAGTGAAACGAGCAAAGCAGAGAGTGTTAGCAACAGGCGTTTATCCGGTAAGTCTCATCGCAGACAACAGCGTGCTCGCACTCGACGATTGTTTGACGTGGTGCAAAACCTCACAGACTTGACCAGCGTGTCGGCAAAGTAGATCTGCGAGTGATACACGAGTCACAGTGATCAACGGTAGCTGCAACAGGCTATCAGTCCACCCTCGTCGTACGCACCCCTCTTCCGAGCGAGGAACCGTTTGACGGTATCGATGCAGGAGCAATGCGGAGGCCCTGGGAGAGGATCCCAATGGCGCTCGAGACCCGAGTGCCGTGCCAAAGCAACTTTGACAGGAGATCATTGCATCGTCAGTGAGGTTAGATTGTCGCTGCCCTGCTCCTTCAACAGACCAAAAACGGACCTGGTGATTGTCAATCGCGTCAAACTTCTCCTTGTACACATCCTCGGCATGACATGCAATCTTCATAACAGAGAGGATCGGCGCCTTGAAGTTGCGGTCACTCGATGCGAGCGCATATCTGAACATTACGAGTCTCCACGTGAGATTCTCGTATGACCATCTAAGACTCAGCAGCCCAACGTACCTCTGAACCATCTTGAACTCGTCGTCCGACTCGTTCAGCGGCTCCATGGTCGCTCCAATCACGTGGTATCGCACGTCTAAAGGGTGAGGCGGGAGATGAAGACGCTCTGCTTTCGTTGCCATCTCCTCCTCGAGGTCGCGAGAAGTCTCGACATTTCCGAGCACTTCGAGCAAATCCATCTTCTCCTTGACTGCCTTGATCGAGTCGAGCGTCGGTGGTAGCGAGCGAGCGAACGAGTGCGGGATAACCGAGTAAAAGTCGCTCGACAGCACCTTGAGCTGCTTCTTGAGCTCGCGAATTGCCGTTGCGTTCGTCGCGAGTGCCTGCCGTCCTCGTGCGATCGCTTTCGCCTTTCCTCCGCGTCCTTGACTGCGATCACCACTAATGCGCGTTCTTGTGGCGAGCGTTTGTGGTGAACTGGCACTGCGATCCGCCAGCTCTTCAATGACCTCTGGGAGCTGCTGAAGGATGGCGTACCCTTGTGCGATTTGCGCCTTCGAGATTCTCCCTGCAGCAGCCATGTGGGTAAGGATGTGATCTGCAATTGGAGCACATGGTTCGCACATGCACACACCTAATGGGAATCGGTGATCCACGCCTGCACGCAGAGATTTCAGCTCCTGCTTTGCCGCCGTGACATCACCTATAAACTGCTCATACAAAAACAACGTTAGGAACAGTAGCAGACTCCTTGTGATCGGCGCCTTACCTCCAGGAGTTCTTGTACTTGCAATGGCAATGTGCACTCTGCATACTCGAGTTCAGGCTCCTTGGCCTCCTCATCCTGTTGGTTTGGGGCAATGTGCTCCAGCTCTGCGAGTGTTTCGGGGTCCACCACGACAAAGTGTCGTTAGAACTGTGCCTTCGAAATGCTGTCAATTGGCTGACAAGGTTCACGCGTCCGCATCGCACCTATCATCGAGTATTTGCCCGCTTTCTTCTCGAATGGCGCTGCCAAAGGCCAGGGATTCCCGGTCTTCACCTGGAAAGCGCTCTCGAACAAAGACTTTGCGCGCTCGAGTGAATCCTCACTGCGTAGTGAGTACTGGCGGCTCTGAGTACCCAGGCGTCCCCACCGCTGAAGCACAGAGAAGTGCCCATTGTCTTCGATCAGCTGTGCCATGAAGAACTTGTTGCTCCTGCCATTTTGGACCCAGCGAGTGCATCACAGATGGTCAGAGACACTTCCTAGGCTATCGGAAGCCCATGCCTCGACATTCACCCATAAACCCCAGTGGAGACGTCGGTGAAGTTCAGCACACAGGACCAGCGGAGTCCAGTCTCGTCCTACCGCAGTGAAGTGCTGGGTAAGCTCAAGGATGAACAAGCGCTAGACTCGCGCCGTACCGTGTAGATAGTCGCGGACGCGGAGCTGCCGCTGAGTGGGTCGACGCGGGTGCCGTCCACCACCATGACGCGACCTTGAAGGCTCCAAACAGTTCGGCAATCGTACGGCTGGATTCGGAATGGGCGGTTGGCGAGTTGCGTGCCGGGTCAACTGGCGTCGATCGCCTCGCGCGGAAATCTCCGAGACTCTTCTCAGATTCTCATCGGTGGCAATAAGAAGACTTTTAGTGCTTGCTATCTGAGTCGCGCTTGGTGTACAGCATGGTCCTGACACGGCGCCTTCATGTGGTTTGCCCGAGGTCAAAGTGTCAGCTGAGCAAAAGACGAGATCAAGCAGATCAAGAGTGCGCAGCCGAAAAGGCAAAGAGCGCAATTGAGCAAAAAATCCTCGAGCCATTGCTCGCGGCGGCGTCGAAGGGACGGGATGCGAGCAAAGAGTTACGCGTCATGAGAGCCTTGGAGGATTGGAAGCACAGCTTGATCCGGGAGGACGGCCACGACTCCGATAAAGTTTGCACGACGACCTTGATGACTGAGAATACTACGACTTGGTGAGCATTTACCTTCGAGAGGAATGCGAACGGTTCATCTCGTCAGAAGATCTTGAGTCAAGAGGGGTTTGATGAATTCCATCTCTTTTGGAAGTCCACAATGCGGTGGTCGCCTTGCCATGAAGCTCCAACAGCAAGTCAGCAACAAGCTGCAGTGTTCACGACAGTCCAGTCTATTCCCGATGCACGCATCACTCATTGATTTGCTATTTTCGTCGACGGAGCTTCACAATGCAAGCTGTCACCACAAATGCGAGGCCTTCGTTGGGAGCCCATCGAGCTGATTGACCTGAGCCTTCTCGTCGGGATCAACACCACAGCACAAAGCTGCGCTCAAATCGCCTGCGAGCGATGGCGTGGGTGAATCGCACGACCCGCGACAACTGTCCCGGCGGCTTCCAGCGCACAGGTGGCTTGGCAGCCACCCACTTGGGCCCGGGATGCTATGAGACTTCGCCGACGCGGAGGGTGCGGCCGAATGCCGCGGGCTTCGGCTCGTGCGATAAGTCCGAGCGAGGAGCGGTCGCTCCAGTCATGATAACCCCAGGGCCAGGCGCGTACGCTCATGCAGCTGAGACCCAGACACCGTGGGAATCCCCGAGCAAAAGCCGTGCGACCGCGAGCGCAGCATTCGTGTCCAAGTCGCAGCGGCTTGCAGAGGTCAAGACCAAGAAGGGAGATGCGACGCCAGGCCCCGGAGCGTACACTAAGCCAGACTCGTTCACCGGCGGGAAGAAGAATACGTTCGTGGCTTGTGCTTGCTGCATTCACGCTCGATCTTGATATCACTTTCCTAAACGATGCAGTTGTCTTGTATGACACCAGCCGGTCGAGTCTCGGCAACTTGCTCGTTCGAGATGAGCCAAAGAACAACAAGATCAAGTGGACTCGACTGCCGACAGCGCCTTCGATACCGACGCTCTCGCAGAGCTTTGGATACGAACAAGGTCCGTACGGGAAGCTGGTCCGTCATGAGCCAGCCACCGTCGGACACACTGGCCGAGGAGCCGACACACTTGGACCGGGTGAATACGACCCTCTGCGCGGGCTGAAGAGTATCCACAAGCCGCGAGCGACGGATTTCTCGAAGGGGAAGGTCACTCGCATCTTCGAGCAAGAGGTCAAGGCGAAAGAAGCCGTTCCCGGGCCTGGGCAGTACGAGCAAGACCTATCTGCAGGACCGACTGCCGCCGGCGGGGCGAGTCCTGCGAGAGCGAGCGCCGTGTTCAAATCATCCATAACGAGGGAGACGGCTGCAGGCGGTGGCTTGAGTAGCAACAACAAGCACCCCGTGCCTGGACCAGGCGCTTATTACAGCAGCAATCAGGCAAGTGGGTTCGCGAAAGAGTCCAAGCCGGAGAACTTGCAGTTCTTCGGAAGCACTTGCACCCGTTTTGATCCGCCACATCAGTAAGCTCGCTTGTCTGCCTCATTGCAGCCTCACTAGTTGGTTGCTGACGATGAAGTCACTGCAGGGACACAACAGTTCCCGGTCCAGGCTCGTACTACTACAGCCCGCCGATGGCGGCGACAGTGCGGTCAGTCCACAGCGCATCTGGACGCAAGAAGCCGGGCTTCAGCTCCAGGAAGGAGAGGTTTGAACCGATCAAGGCCAAGAACCTGCAACGCGCGGCCCCCGGGTCGTACGAGATCCCATCGGCGCTGACTGAAAAGCTGAACAAAGTGGTGCGTGGAGCTTGCTCACGTCCCGTGCAGGCCCCTGTGGATGTTAACGACTGCTCACTGTTCCTTATCTCGAAGACGAGTCGCGTTCAGACGTTTGGCAGCACAACAAAGCGGTTCGACTCGCTCTCCGGAGTCTCGGAGCGCGCGCCAGAGACCGTCGAGTCCCAGCTTGAGCGCGAGATGCGGACCGAGAGCAGCAACATCCAGCCAGACAGCGCCAAGAAGCGAGAGCAGCCATCAAAGTTCTCGTCCTCGTTCGCATCGAATGCCTCGCGCTTTCAGGAGCCAGTGGCTGCCTTGGGGCCTTCCCCAGGCGACTACGAGGTCGTGGCCAGCGTTTTACTCACTGTGCCAATCGATCCTGGTTCTAACGATCGTTGCCACCTACTTCCAGATCCATCGGTCGTGGGATGCCCCGGGAGCGCAAGGAGCGTTCAAGTCGGCGATCGATCGCATGCCAAAGAAGGAGCCCAAGGCCACCGTCCCCGTGCGTGCCGTTCTTGTATGTTGCGTGTTGTTGCCGATGGAGATTCTAAAACCTGGAGCGTGGCTGTTTGGGTGGACTGTAAGGGCCCCGGAGCGTACTCACCGACCCCAGTCAAACAGAAGCCGCTGCACATGGCTCGACCCGACGTTTTCTTCGGAGCGGTTCGAGTGTGTCGAGTTGTTGGTATACCTGTCGATGTACTGACGTCGCACTGTGAAACAGGAGCCTCGGTTCAAGACGACGGCGGCAAAGTCGCCCGTACTGGTACGTCACGTGCTCCACTTGCTCCTTCTAACGCTAGGCTAACTCGTCGTTGTCGCTATTGGTGTCGTCAAGGGCCCTGGGCACTACAACACGGAAATGGTCGAGAGCGACTGGAACCGGCCCACATACAACATCACGATCGCCACCGAGATGGAGCTTGCCATGCTCCAGTAATGACCAATCAACCAAGCCACCATGGCTTCCACGCCTTGATCCCCAGCTTTCGCTGTCCGCAGCTCGTTCCCCACGATCGCAGGAGTGATGCCTCACTACGAGCCACTTCAAGGAGAAGATCCGACATCCAATGCTGAGTGATGGTCAAAGTCAACTTTTGGGATGGAGAATGGTGGTCTGAACGAGTCACATAACATCGTCTCCTTTCAAGATGGAGAGTGATGGTCATGATGGGCTCCCCCCATCACATTCACTGCAGCGTTCCCAACGGGAAGAACTCGTGCTCTCACTTCCCAATTTCCTCACCCAACGACTTGAGCAGCATGTCTGTCAACGCCTCCATCGTCGATCCTCTCAGCAGGTGCAGCGGAAACGCCAAGATCTACAAGGTGAGGCTGTCCAGCAAGGGCGACACAGCCTCGCAGTGGTTGCTCACTGGTGTTTGGTGCGCGTCCAGGACCCACAAGGGCTCCGCTGGGCGTTCATGCTGAACCAGACCAACATCTCCGGGACCTTCGGGTGAGTTGATAGCGTCGCGAACACAGCGTCGGTCGTCGCCGCCACTGACATCGTGATCGTTCTGCCGTTATCTGTGGCAGAAACAACAAGTTCTACATGGTGCAGCTGATTCTAGACTTCAACAAGGTCGTCGTCTTCCGCCGATGGGGTCGGGTCGGAGCCAAAACCGCTCAGGTTTGAGTCTGCCATGACATGATAGCCCTCGCTTCCGTATCTGGTCTTACAAAATGTATGTGGTGTCCTCACCGGAGCAGTTCAAGCGCGAAGACCACTGGACACTGGAGGACGCCATGCGCTCTGTGGCGAGTGTCTTCGCGTCCAAGAGCGGCAACACATGGCCGCTCGAGAAGCCGTTCGAGAAGAAGAAGGGGAAGTACACGCTCATCGGTACGTCTTCGCTCACTCAAGCGTGCTTGATCATGGCTCGAAGGACCATCTCGACTGACCGGTTGCTTCGAGCAGAGATGGAGGATGAAGACGCAGTGGAGGAGAAGGTGGAAGCTGGAGAAGAGAAATATCGCCCCTGCACGCTTCCAACGCCGGTGCAGAAGCTGCTCGAGGTTCGTGGGCAGTGAAAAGAACTTCAAAGCACTCAGCGACTGACCAACTCGCTGTTTTTGCTGCTCCATCAGCTCGTGAGCAATCCGGACAACATTGCGCGCGAAATGGCGACGCTCAACATCGACCTCAAGCGCATGCCTTTGGGTTCGTCTTCCTCGTGGCGGATCAAGCTTTGATCTGTTGACCAACTCAACCATTCTCACCGTTCATATTGATCCATTTGCAGGCAAACTGTCCAAGTCGCAGATCTCGCGGGGGTACTCCATCCTCAAGGAACTCTCAAGCGCGCTCGAGGAGATCGAGGAGCGAAGCGCACCGCCTACTGCTACTCCGCCGCCCACTACCAGGTCGACTCGAGGCCGGGGTCGCGGAAAAGGCCGAGGGGGGAAGGCGAAGGCGCCTGCTCGAGGAAAGCAAGCGGATGCGAACAACGCCAAAGCGATTCGCGAGCTCAAGGCGAGCCTCAAGTCGCTATCGGGCGACTTCTACACGGTCATCCCACACGACTTTGGACACTCGATGCCGCCAGTCATCGAATCGATGGACTTGCTCCGGGAGAAGCTCGAGCTGCTGGCCGTGCTGTCGAACGTGGAGATCTCGCAGGGCCTGGACGCGGCGGAAAAGGCCACGAAGAAGGAGAAGACGGCCGACGACCGTGTGCCGCACCCGCTTGACAGGCGCTACCAGGCAATCCAAGCGAACATGGAGCCTCTCGATCCTTCGAGTGACGAGTTCAAGCTGATCGAGAAGTCCGTTCGACCCTGGTGCGCAGCGATCTTCTGTCCATCCAACTAACTAGATTGTTGCTGTTGATCACAGATTCATGACAAAGACGAGCAGCGGGCACCGGACTCCGAAGATCCACTCCATCCTCAAGGTCGCGCGGCCAGCAGAGGAAGAGTTCGCAGACTCCTTCAAGGCGGTCGACAACCACCGAGTACGATGGCATTGCCGTTCAACAATGCAGGCACTGTTCTCTAACGTGGTGTGCTCCTGCAGCTGCTGTGGCACGGCTCGCGTCTGTCGAACATCGTCGGCATCTTGTCGCAAGGTCTGCGCATCGCGCCGCCTGAAGCTCCCGTGAACGGCTACAACTTTGGCAAGGGGGTATGTGGCTGACTGTCTTTGCTCATGCCGGTGCGCTAGCGTCGCTAACAACGCTGTGCTCTCCAGCTCTACTTTGCGGACGCGATGGCCAAGTCGTCATCGTACTGCTACACGTCGTACACCAACCCCACGGTGCGCAATGGGCTGCCTATCAGTCTACATGTTCATGTCGCCTGACCTTGTAGATGTTATTTCGACCAGGGTGTGCTCTTCTTGGCGGAAGTGGCGCTCGGGAAGCAGTACCAGACGCCCCGCCCCGAGTTCCTCGACTATGACAAGGTGAAGAAGACGTACGGGTGCGACAGCACGCATGGTATGGGCAGCATGGAGCCGCGCCAGGACGCGTATGAAGTCATGTACGTCCCGCTGCACGCCGGACCATGCTGGTCTCGCAACGTTGGCACTGACATTGGCGCTGCATGGACTCGTGCAGGTCGGACGGCGTGGTGGTTCCTGTTGGCGAGCTGACGCCGAACCAAGCGAGCGGCTGCTTCTGCTACAACGAGTTCATCGTGTACCGCACGGAGCAGGCAAAGCTCCGTTACGTGCTCACCGTCGACATTTAGCGCTCGTCGGGTTAGCTTCAAAGTAATTATCGTTTTCCCCTTCGTTGTCTGCTCTTGTTGTCTGCTCAGATGTGGGAAGTTGGCACAGCCGGCAGAGGAGACCAACTCAAAAGCCTTCTTCTCCTTGGACCACCGCCAGGTGCACCTCAATGGTGTTGATCGTCTTGTTGGGCCATGTTTGACGAAAGGTGCTTGTCTTGGCAGCTCTTGTGGATAGCGCCTGAGCATCAGCAAAGCTTGCGCTTCGACGACACCAAGGCCGAGGAAGCGTTCAGGTGCTGGCTTACGAGCACCACGGCGTCTGTCAGTCTCTCGTCGCTTTTCAATGAGCTGATAGTGCTCACTGCCGTATTCCAGTCGGTCTGTTCAAGTGGATGCAACTGATGAAGGTTCGGGGTCATGTCGGACTCGCGACCAGCCAGCAAGAGTGCAGCCATCTGGAGAGCTTTGTCCGACCGTATCCGTCGCAAAACGGCATTCCACTTGATGTCAACAGCTGTATGCGTCGCTTTCAGCTGAACATATTTATCGTACGCGACGTCGAGGCGGTGGTCGAATTGTTCTGTCTCACGCGGTAGTTGCTTCCCGCGGGGCGGGCGCTTCCCGTGTGGAGAGGGGCGACAACCACCCCGTGGCCAAACATCTTGCGTCCACTATAGGGAATCGGCACGCGCATGCCCAAACTGCCGGTCGAAGTCGACGGACGGCCACCGCCGACAACGACGACGTCCAGGGACATGGCGGAGCGCGCGGACGACGCACAGCCGCAGCTGCAGCCGGAGATGCCGCCGCTGGTGGCGGTCGCGGTCGCGGCGGTGGCACTGACGGGCGAGGGCAGCGGGAGCGGCAGCGGCGACAGCGCGGGGAAGTCGCGGCCGCCACGCGCGCTGCGGACGCCGGCCAGCGCCGCGGCCAGCCCCGTGCAGAAGCGGCGCGCGGGCGGCAAGAGCGCGCGACCGGTGGGGCGCAGCCACAGCCACAGCCAGAGCAACACGCCGACGCTGCCGCCGCTGCCGCCGGTGGCTCGTGAGGAAGGCGCGGCGACCGCCGGCGACGCGGCCAGGATGCTGTCGGACTCGCAGTCGGAGCGCGAGATCGCCGAGTTCGGACGCGTGCTGGACGACATGCTGGCGCGCGTCACGTGCCGCGAGCTCGTCAAGCAGACGGCCGACTACATGGCGGCCTTCCCGCACCACTCGGTGCGCTTCCAGCTCAAGATGAAGCAGGTGATGGATGACGACCGACGCTGCGTGGTGGAGGGCGGTCCGGGGTGGAGAGGGGGCAGTAGGCACCGGCGTGTGTATGTCTGTATGCATGTGTGTCTGTGCGTTCGTGCGTGTAAGTCGAACGAGGATCGTGTAAACGCCTGCGTTGCCTGCCCTTGATGCATTGGGTGCCCGGCCCGCTACACGCCGCCCGCCCTACAACCATGTATGAAGGTGTGGAGGACGCAACACTGACGCCTCTCGTGTCTCTGTCTCTCTGTCTGTGGCCCGCAGCGCGCCTTGAGCGACGCCACGCGGCAGTTCCAGGCCAAGCTCATGCTCTTCTACGTGCTGCACGAGTTCCTCAAGTCGTTCCGGGGCGACGCGCTGCTCGCCATCCAGCGCGAGTGGTTCCAGACCGTCGACGACATCCTGCACGCGTGCGTGCGCGACCTGCGCAGCAACGACGACGGCCGCAAGCGGCTCTTCAAGGTGCGTACGCCGGCGACCGGCGCCACTCGCCACAAGACTCACGATCGCATCCATGCTGCTGTCTTGCAGACGCTCGCGCGCTGGGAGGAGCTGAAGCTGTACCCGCAGAAGATCAAGGGGTGGAAGAGCCTCGTGATGGGAGAGGTCAAGCCGCGCCGCGCACCCGTGCGGCTGCCCAAGAACGACTCGGAGCGCCAGATGGAGGCGCCGGACCAGCTGCAGCAGTTCCCGCCGCCCTTGGGACTGCCGCAAGTGCAGATCGACCGCACCAACTACCCGCTCGTCTTTGAGCGCGAGAACTTTGCGAGCAAGTACGACCTCAAGCAGCACTGGCGGTTCTCGGCGGTCGCGTTCGTCGACGTGCTGGCGCAGTGTCTCGGGCTGAGCCGCGAAATCACGCTCACCGCGGCCGTGTTCTTTCACCGCGTGTTCGACCGCGGCATGTATGCCCGCGAGCGCTTCAAGTTTGCGGCCGCGTGCATCTTCCTGGCCGCCAAGGCCGCCAGCAAGCGCATGAAGCTCGTCCGCATGGTGCGCACCATGCACGACATTCTCGAGACACCGCTGCTGACGGGTGATGAGGAGATCCTTGAGCTGGAGCGCATGCAGCTGCTGCACTACGAGATCGAGGTGCTCAAGGCCATCAACTTCGACCTGACGATCGAGATGCCCTTCTACTACCTGCGCCGGACACTGGAGCAGATGCCCGACGACTGTAAGTGGCGCTCGCAAGTATGGTGGACGACCCAGAGGGAACGAGTCACTGACAGATTGAGTGTGTCCGTGTCGCCTTTGACAGTTCGGAACGACATTTCACCAGACGCTCAAGCAGTTCTCGAGGAGCTGTACGTCTCAAGGCCGTCTCCACTTGCTGCCTGCCATCATTGAAGTGGTCTGACAACAGCTTACTGTTCTGGGTCTGACAGGTTTTGGACGCCCGAGTGCTTGTCGACGTCGTCTCGGTTTCTTGCTGAAGCTGCCGCGTACATTGCGTCGAGGAACCACGACCGCGTGTTCGACTTTCGGTGGTGTCATGAGGATGAGCAGGGCGAGACCTTCACCGAGCGCAACGCAAGTACGTCGACTCACTTCTTGGCTGTCGTCTTCATCACAGTGGTTAACAGTCGTTGACTGCAACAGAGGACATCATGAAGCACTACCGACTGCTCGCGGAGTGGAAGAAGGGCCAGCAGAGCCACTTTGACTCGCTGGTCCGCTCGGCCGGCGAACGCAGCTTGGGGGACGTGTTCAAGGTGCAGCATGGCGGGCTCAGGCTGGACACGACCCTGATCCAGGTTGAGGAGGAGTACACGGAGAAGGGCAAGAACGAGTCGAAGGACCGCGTGATCGTGCGCCTGATTGGCAACGAAGACTCGACGCCCGCGCGGCCGTCAGGGACCGACCGACCGCGGCAGAACGATTCGTCAGCACGGAACGCGACGTCTCAAAAGCGCCGGCGCGACACCGCAAGCGACTACCGTCCCATCAAACAGGAGCACGACTCGCAGCGCACCTCCAGAGAAGCTGATCGGTCGTACACCTCAGGACGCGGCCACGACCGTGGACGCTCGCGGGACCGCGAGTACCACACGGAGCGCGACCGGTACAACAGCTCGAGCCGAAGCCACAGCGCCAACGACGGGGGCGGCACGCGTACCTCCGACTCGTACGCCAAGTACGACTCCAAGTACGACACGAGCGCGAGTCGCCGCTCGGAAGAGCGTCGGGACAGCCGCGAGAGCAGCAGGGATAGGAGTTACCCGTCCGACCAGCGGTGGGACGACAAGTACAGCCGTCGAGGGCGAGACAAGGACCAGGGATACGACCACGAGCGCGCGCGGGGACGCAGTCGCGACCGGAATTACGACCGCAGCTACGAAGACCGAGAGCGCAGCTACGACAGCCGCGACCGGTACTACGACCGCGGAGACGAGTATGCCAGCCGCCGCTACGATGATCGCGATCGGTACGACGACCACCGTGGCGCCCGAGAGTACGACAAGTACGACGATCGGTACGACCGCGACCGAGGGCGTACCGGGGATCGCGGGAACGACTACAGTCGCGGGTCGCGCAGTCCGTCGTCGTCGGACGCGCCGGCCGCGCGGAAGACGAGCAAGAAGAAGCGCAAGCGAGTCTACAGCAGGAGCCCGAGCTCTAGCCGGAGTCCGAGCCGCTCGACGCGCTCAGACGCGCGGGAGGACGACCGTCGACCGTCGCGCAGCAGCAGTGGCGACGACCGCCGCAATGAGGCGACTCAACCGTCCGGCCGGAGCAGCAGGTTGGGCGGCGGGAGCGTGCAGATCAAGGACGAGCGCGCCGGCAATTGAGCCGAGTGAGTGCAGCGAGCGGCGTGGGAGAACTCATAACGGGGAGCACACAACGCGAGCGCGAGTCGGCGGACTGGACGGAGTGGGGTCGTGTGATGGAGATGCTGCTGGTTGGTCGGTCTTGACAGCCAGGTGGGACTCCAGAGCCCGGCAGAGGCGGTGACAGCGGCAGCATGGAGCGAGGAAGCGGTCAAGCATCTCGTGCAGCCAGTGAGCGGCTTGACGGGCATCAAGGCGGCCCAGAGACTGCGCAAGCGGCAGCTGCCGAGCGCATGTGGTCAGCCATCTGCATGAAGCTCGTGTGCAACAGGTTTCGGTTGATGGTGAGAACGAAATGAAATGTCAATTAATTGCATCATTGGCATTAGCTATCCGCGTTCTCATTGGGCCAAAATAGAGTGTCAGAGAGTTTTGATTGGCCGAAATCACCCCGTTCTTCCCGCCAGCGCGCCAGCAGTTTGGCGCGCTTTTTGCATTTCCCGCGCGCGCGCTCAAACCGGCGAACGTCCGCGGCAAGAAAAGGCCGAGCGACTCAACCTCTCATTCGCCTTCTGCCTACGGCCTTTCGTCCTGTGCGCCTGCCTCGAGGCCTCCGCCAGGCTGTGCGACGACCAAAGCAGCAGCAGCAGCAGCAGTGACGAGGAGCATGGCGACTCCGCGCAGAGCGCGAGCCGAGCAGCCCGCGGTGACGCGCGCCGACGACTTGGCACGCGCGCAGCGGTCGGCCATGGCGCTGCGCCTGGCCGCAAGCATCAAAGCGACGAGTCCACATGCGCAGCGGGCGCCGGCGACGGACGCCGAGCCGGACGCCGAGCGCGAGAGCGAGGGCGACGGCGATAAGGCGGGCGACAAGACGCCTACGGGCCGCAGACGATCGACGCCGACGCAGCATAGCATGAGGACGCCCAAGCGGCAGACGCCCAAGGAGCGGACACCCGAGCGGGATGACGGGACGCTCAGCGTGCTGTCCAGCGACGCGTCGCCCAGCGAGAGCGTCTTCGAGTTCCTCAACTCGACAGGTACGCGCGAATGCTCGCTCTCCGTCGCTTAGATTCATGACTGACGCGTTCATTGTCACGACGACAGACGCGTCGGGGCTGGCGCTGTTCACGCCGCCACCGCAGATCCAGACGCGCACGACGCGGGCCATGAGCTTGGCATCGGTCTCGTCGTCGCCGGGCGCCGCCGGCTCGCGCCACTCGAGCGCTGCGTCGTCTCCGTCCCAGTTCTTCCGCTCGCCCGTGCGGACGCGCAAGTCGAGCGCCGGACTCAGCAAGCCGCCGCTGGCCACGCCATCGCCAGCCTCCACCAGGCTGAACAGGACACCGCGGCGACCTCGAAGCGCAAAACGTAAGCCGGTCGAGCCCCTGGAAGTTCGCATCAAAGAGGAGATCCTCCCATCGGACGACCTTCTCTCCACCTCTGCTCGTGCAGCAGCCGACCTCTTGAAGTCGGAGCTGACGGACGACCTCAGCAGCCTATCCCCGTGGCCGCGGCTGACGACCACGCCCAAGCGTCCAGCTAGCGGAGTCCGGACGCCCTCGTCATCATTGAGACAGCCCGGCTTCCCACTCTCCCGACGCCTCAAGGACGCGTTCGACGAAGCAGAAGTGCTCGACGCGAGAGAAAGCCGCCGCAACTCGCTGGACGGGACAGCAGACGACCTCTTCAGCGCCGCGCCGAGCGGACTCCACGGCGCGCTGAGCGACCACGACTCGTTCTTCTCGTTCGCGAGCTCGCTGTCGCCTTTGGCCAACGCGGAGGAGCTCGAGGCCAGCTTCCTGTCCGTCCGATTGTCGCCGATGACTTCTTTCGGATCGTATGAACTCCCAAGGCTGTGAGTGTTGCTCGCACTTGTTCGTGGCTTTGGATGATGACACTGACGCTCATGATCGAACTTGTCATCGTGCATTCAGACTCCCACCCTTCCCAGGCAGCCGCCCCGAAGATGACCCTGAAGAGGAGAAGGCAGCGGCCACGCCCACAAAGACGCAACACTCCCGGCGAGCCTCCCACGGTCCCAGTAACTCGTCGGGCAAATCACCTGCAGTGTCGTTGATGGAGACATCGTTCCCGAACATCAAAGCTTCGACTAGCGCGACGCCGGGGAAGGATCAGCGCTCCCAGCTTCAAAACCACTCCATCACGATGACGAGGCTGCACTCACCCTTCGAGGCCGTGTCGCTGTCCTCAACGCGCGACTTTCAGGCCATCAACAACAGCCTGTGCGTCTCTTCATTGTCTCTGCAAGCGTTGACACCTCGTGATAGTTCACTGACGTCTCTGATACGATTCTCTCGTGGTGACAGTAAGCGCAAGGGCCAAGGACGCAAGCGAAAGCTCGAGGACAAGCGCAGTGGGTCCAACGTGCAGCGCAAGCTCTTGCACACTCCAGTCAAAGCGTCCCCGCTGCGCACTATTCGGTCCCCGCTGCATCCGCTGAACGGCCGGATGCCGCACCGGTCGTTCAACTCGACATCGCTACCGTCTCTGGGCGAAGACGAAGACGAGGGACGGGATGGGTCGGCATCGGCAGTGCGTTCTAGCGCAGACTGCGTTCAGCAACTCAAGCTTGAAACGCCGGTGAAGACACCATCGTCGCAGAAGTCCAAGAAGCGTCGAGCTACCGGCTCACCAGAGAACCAAGAGCGTCGTGATGGGTCGACTCCGAAGCTGATCAACACGCTTCAATACCGGAGAGCGTCGACTTCTCCCGGGTTCACAGTGGTCAAATCGAGCTTCAGTGTTGCTCCTTCCGACAGTACCAAGCAACCGTTTGCTGAGACTGCCATCAGTGCGCCGAAGACTCCCGTGGTGCTGCAGGTGCAGACACTCGTCAAGGAGGAAGTCGCTCAGACGAGCATGCCAGCGCCACTCATTCTGACGGCGACGAAGCCAAAGAAGGCGCCGTGCAACTGCAAGAAGTCCAAGTGCCTCAAGTTATACTGCGAGTGCTTTGCCAGCGGGGGCTACTGCGACGAGAGCTGCAACTGCATCGGGTGCTCAAACACGCCGGCGATGGAGACAGAGCGGCAGGAGGCGATCAACGCGCGGCTCGAGAAGAACCCTAATGCGTTCAAGCCCAAGATCGAGAGCACCGCGCTGTCTCCGAACTCGGCAGCCGTCGCAGCGCTGGCGGCTTCCACAGCCATGATGGTCGGCGGGTCCAGTTCCTCGCATCCTGCAGACTCCGCTGGGGCAGCAACCTTCTTGTCGCCGCTGGCGACCCAGCGGCTTCTGTTCCACCACAGCAGCGGTGCCGTCAAGAAGATGCACAAGCACGGTTGTCACTGCAAGAAGTCGGCGTGCCAGAAGAAGTACTGCGAGTGTTTCCAAGCAGGCGTGCCCTGCGGCGACAACTGCCGCTGCATTGATTGCAAGAACCAGGCGCCGTGCGTGGCCCACGCGAGCCCAGCCGTGTCGTCCGTGTCGGCGATGACGCCGTCGCGAGAGATTGATGAGACGTTCGTGTCGCCCGTGCTCCAAGGCGTGCGCAAGCGCTTGCGCATCGACCGCGAGACGTGGGCGAAGAACTTTTCGTCTCCGTACGAGTCGTCGCCCACCAGTCTACGCGAGCGCACCGAGCGCTTCCGCTCGCGCCTGCAGGCCGTCACGCACGCGACGACGCCTTTGAAGGCCGTCGCCGGCGTCAGCGCGACGTCAGCGACTCCGTCGGCATCAACTGCTGGCAATGCTGGCAGTCTCAGCGTCCGTCTCAAACCCATCCCGACACCAATGCCGTCGACTCCCGTCCGCTCGCCGCCCAAGCGCGCTCGCCTCAGCCAAAGCTCCGCGCTGTCTCCTGTCACTGACGCTGGCCCGCGCGCGACCTCCGACGCCATCACCTCGTCGAACAAGTCGCGCGAGCTTGCGGCGGTCAGCTCGTTGGCTGGTGGTCACAAGCTGAACATGGCCCGGAGCAACTGCGTGTTCGTGCTGCCGCTCTTCGGCGACAAGCTGCCGCCCCTGCGCACGTCGGTGAGCGCGGCCATCTTCCGCTTCCTGACCAACGCCGACCTGCACAACGCGAGCCTCGTCAACCGCCTGTGGAGCCAGGTGGCGCTCGGCGACTCGGTCTGGGACCACGCCAACTTCGTCCCTGCCGGCCAGACCGACGACGACAACCAAGCAGAGCAAGAAGACCAGGCTTCCTCGCTCGCGCTTCGAGCAGTTGCCAAGTGAAGCAGGCGCGACCCGAGTGATCGGTGGCGCGCCGGCGACGTTGTAAGTATCGTGTACCCCCCTCCAGCGGTCGACTCCGTCTCGTAGGATAGGTAGAATAGCAAGCCACAAGTAGTTCCTGTTGTAGTGATAGTTTGATTCAAGACAGAGAAGAGCGTTCATCCCGGAGGCACGAACGCTCCTGCTTGACAACCGCCGCGAGACGATCCATGCGACCGCGGTACGCTGAACGCTCGCGACGCTCACGCCGAGACAGAGGACGAGTGCGGCTTGGCGTGGCGCGGCACGCGGCGCGGGTTGTCGAGCGACACGTGCTGCATGCGCACGGCACCGAGGATGGTCTCCGGCAGCTCCTCCTCCGACTGCGCCTCGATGAGGAAGGCCATGTCGACCACGAGCGACTTGGTGACGCCCTGCACCATGCCCACGACCGTGTTGGCGACCGAGTTGGAGGAAATGTCGATGTCCACCTCGAAGTAGTTGTCGCCGCGGTAGTACGGGCACTGGAGCTTGTTGCCGAGCAGCGCCGGCTTGGAGCCAACCGACTGGCGGATGATGAAGCTGCCCTCGACGACCGTCGGGATGAGCTTGAAGCGTGAGTTGCGGAACGCGTCGTCGCCGTCGATGAAGTCGTTCAGCAGCTCCGAGAAGGCCGAGCCGTCCTCGAACCAGTTGTCGCGCGACGGCTGGAAGTAGAACACCATGTCCACGTTCTCCGGGCCGGGGATGATGAGGTTCACCACGAACGTGAACTTGTTGGGGTTGGCGCTCGCCACGCTGTCCGACAGCGACGACAGGTTGTACCGGTCCTTCGTCGACTCGAACGACAGCAGGTCGACACCTACGAGGTGGAACGGCGACTGCGTAGACGGGATCTTCTTCTTGTCCACCAGGTAGTTCGGTCCGCGCACCCGGAAGAGCGACGGGTCCGGCTCGGCCCACATGGACTCCGGCAGTGACGTCGTACCTAGCCGCGTGACGCCCTGGACGAGGCCCGAGGCATCCACGAACGTCTTGGGGACGCTCACGGCCGCCGCGTCGTCGCCAGCGCTCGACCCGCGCTCGGACGTCGTCGTCGCCGCGGCAGCACCGCTGCGAACGCTCTCGTCCTCGGTGGAAGTCGGAAGGACGGTGACCATGGGCGTGATGAAGTCGGACGAGCTCATCTCGTCTCGGATGCCGATGACACTACGCAGCATGGGCAGCACGAGCTCCACGTCCATGCCGAGCTGCCGGTAGAGCCGCGACCAGCCGCCGGGGTCGTAGCGCAGCACGTACGTGACGAGCGAGCGGATGGCGCCGCTGGGCACGCGCTGCGGGGCGATGACGAAGCCGCCGCCCAGCAGGTTGGCGCGCACGTAGTTGTGGCGCACGCGGCACTCGGGGTGGTCCACGCTCTGGTACATGACGAAGAAGGATCCGTCCTCCTCTCTCCTCCAGTAGCGCAGCAGCACCATGTCACGCGCCTTGTGCCACAGCGGCCAAAGGTACGTCGGCCGCTGCGTCACGTACAAAATGTCGGCGTGGTCGTCCATGGCCTGCACGACGCGCATGGTCGCGATCGACGGGTCCCAGCGCTGGAAGCGCTTGTCGTTCATGAGCAGCCGGAAGACCTCAGTGGGCGACCCGTGCACCACCTGCGAGACGCGGAAGGACGGGATCTCCTCGGTCGACTTGCTCTTCAGCGTCCCTCCCGCCGTGGACGAGGATGAAGAGGGCGATGAAGAAGGCGGCGACGCGACGGCCAGAACGCAGACGCCCACGGCCGCGAACGCCGTGGCGACGCCCACGAGCGCGCTCTGCACCCACGAGAAGGCAAGGCTGAAGGAGAGCAGCGCGCTGGCGGCGGCCGTGAGCAGCAGCCCGTTGCTCGCCGCCGCGTGCTGCGCGAAGAGCGCGGCGGCGACGCTGGGCCCGAGCGGCGACTCCTGCATGACGCGCAGACCCTCCGTGACGCGCGCGAGCCACCAGCCCTGCTCGGCGCGCGCCGTGTCGGCGTCCAGGTTGAAGAGCGACAGCGTGTCCTCGTCGGCCTTGACGGTGGCCGAAACCGCGTGGCTCGAGGTGACCGTGAGCCCCGGCGGCGGGGGCAGCGAACTGCCGAAGACCTCGGCGTCCGAGCGCATCTTGCGCTGGTGGGCCACGAGCTCGCGCAGCGAGCGCACGGCAGCCTCGACGGCCTTGCGCCACTGGCGCGCGTCGGCCTCCGTCTTGGCGCCCAGGTCCAGGAACCGGTCCTTCTTGTACGACTTGTCGGCCGCCTCGACCGCGAACGTGATGCGGAACATCCACACGGGCCCGTGGTGCTTGTGCTTGTCCTCCGAGTTGAACACGGGCCCCACCAGGCAGCCGTCCGTCAGCACGTACGTGCCGCGCGGCGCCGGGTCCCCGCGCTTGCGGTAGTAGCGCAGCTGGTTGCCATCCAGCACGAAGTACCGCTCCACTGGCAGGTAGGGCGACGGTAGGGCGGCCGTCAGTCTCCGGGAGGGCGAAGGATACGCACAGATGACGCACGGAGAACGTACGCCAGATGAGGTTCATGTGGTCGCGGCGCTTGGTGAGCCAGCCCTCCATGGTGGCTG
>JAADYH010000527.1:0-19094 GCA_023338125.1 Phytopythium aichiense | reverse complement strand
GACGATGAGGGCGTGTCCAATTGACATGCGACATGTGGCTATTTCGGGAAGCAGAGCGCATTGATCAAGCGCCTCGCACTCTGGTCGCTCATTCGACACTTGCAGGTTCGCCCAACACTTTGTGTTCTGCTGTTTCGGACGGGGCTTGCTGGTCTGACCGCGTCCTGGGTCTTCCTCGCCAAGTCGGCGCTACTCTAGCGGCCGACGCTGCGAAACCGCCCTTCAAACAATGGCGACGAGCGCCAGCGGCAGCTCCAGCGCGTTGCCACCCACGCGTCGACCACTGCTCCGCAAGAGCAGCAGCGCGAGTATCCTGGAGACGTCGGTCGGCAATAGCGGAGCAGGCAATGACAGCGGCGGTGCGAGCAACACGGGGACACTGCCTACGTTGAACCGTCGGTCTGGGAGCTTGAAGGCCCTCGATACGCAGGGAGGCGACGCAGGTGGAGCAGTCGACGAGTCGAAGAAGAAGGCGAAGCGCAGCAAGACGGCCAAGGCGGACCGCACGCCCAAGACGGGTTGGAACACGCCCAGCTCGACGCGGACGACGACTCTGCCGGCTCTCTTGGTGTCAAGCCCAACTGCAGACGCGACAGGGAAGACCGGGACACAGACAGAGATGCCGCAGATCTCGCAGCCGTCACATCGATCACGGCAGCAGCACAAGCGGCGGCGACGCGCGGGCGACATCATTCTCACTCGGCCGGCCACCATCGAAGTTGTAGTCAAGTACCAGCGTGAGTCCTCCAGGTGAAGCTGTTGTTCCCGCAAGTGCTCCAACTAACTGTGCTTGGCTGTTCGCAGTGGGTCAAAGCGAGCTCAGGAAGTTCAAGGCGTGCTTCAACCAGATCGATCTCGAGTACGACCGCTCCGTGTCGCGTCCGTGGCGCTTCATGTGTGCAACGAGCTAACACTTTTTGGTGTCTCGCAGCTCGAGCGGTGTGATCGACTACGACGAGTTCTTCGAGTTCATTGACGAGACCAAGACGCCGTTCTCCGAGGGCCTCTTCCGCATGATTGACGCGGACAGCAACGGCACGGTAAGTTCCTTCATGTCCGCATGAAGTCATGAATGCCTCGCTCGACTCACGTGCATTGACTTTGTGACCTAACAGATCGACTACGAAGAGTTCGTGCATGCCATGGTGCTGTACTGCATGTACACGCGCGACGAAATCCTCCACTGTGCGTGCCTTTCCTTGATCCTACTCGGTTCTGAAAGCGAATCCTGACGCGAATGCTGCTTACAGTCGCCTTCGACACGTTCGATCCGGCCAAGACGGGCTCGATCGGTGAGAAGGAGTTCAAACGCCTAATTAGTGTTGTGAACGACGGCAAGCCCGTTTACCCGGGGAACTTCAAGAACGCGCTGGCCGAGTTCGACCGGTAAAGCGTCTTCGATACTGACATCTTACACCATCGTGCCGTCTAACCTCACAACGCTCTGCCGGCAGCAACAAGGACGGCGTGTTGGACTTCGAGGAGTTCAAGATCATGAACAAGCGCTACCCGATGCTGCTCTTCCCGTGCTTCCGCCTGCAAGACCGCATGCAGAAGTCGACGCTCGGTGAGAACCACTGGCTCATGCTGCACAAGCGCTTGTACCAGCGGCTGAAGCTCGAGAACTACCAGGTGCGCGTTCTCAGCAGTCAGCTCGGTTGTTGGCTGGCATTGCGCTCACCGACCCGCTTCGTGCCACAACAGCGAAAACACAACGGCGCGATGCCAGCACTGAGCTTCGTCGGGTCCATCAAGAAGTTCTTCGGCTTCGACCACCTCGACATCTACGAGCCCTGACGTCGGCTGGAGTGACTACTTCAGTGCTCGGAAACTCGCTGCTTGACGACTGTTGGCGTCTCAAGACCCTGCTGAGCTCATGTGGATCATATCCATGGGGTAGATGGGCTTGCCCGTCGCCACGTACTTGAAATACGTGACGGGCTCGGACCCGCGAAGCGGCAGCCCAGCGACTTGGTCGGCGTGGCACCACGTGGCGCCGGCGCTCTCGTAGTCAGGGATTGACTTGGGCGGCTGGTCGCAGTCGAGCGGCTCGGCGGAGAAGATGAAGCGCATGCGCACGTACTGCCTCCCGGAGCGGTCCTTCTTCGGGTGGTACTCGACCTTGATGAGGCCCGTGAGCTCGATGTCGATGCCCGCCTCCTCCTTGGTCTCGCGGATGGCGGCTTGCGCGGGGCTCTCTCCGCTGTCGATCCGCCCGCCGGGCAGCCAGAAGCCCGAGTTGGCGAACTCCTGCACGAGCAGGAACGTGTTGAACTTCTTGTTGTGGCACACGACGAGCGCGAACGCGTACAGTGTGCTGTCAGCCATGTGGAATTCGCTCGCCATCTCCCCGCGGCCGGGCGGGCCGTGCGCGTTGTGCAGGTGCACTTGGAAGGGCCCGCGCGCGTCGCGGCAGATGGGGCACGATATGTTGTCGGCGTTCTTCTCGTTGATGTGGAACAGCGGGCAGTGTCGCCACAGCTGGTCCTCCGTGAAGCCCTTCTTCTCGCAGAATGGACACGTGAAGGAGGACCGCCTGGAGGACGACGAGGACGACGAGGAAGACCAGAGGCCGCTGTTGCCGCCGTTGGCGTTGCTGCTGACCCCGCAGGAGCCGACGAAGGCCATGACGCTGCGCACGTCGTCGAGCGAGCCCGTGACCATGGACGCGCCTTCCTGGAAACACTGGTAGCGGCCCATGGGGTCGTCGACCAGCTGCGGACTGTAGACGCACACGAAGACCTGCCGGCTGATGGTGCGCATGCGGCGCAGCAGCGGGTACAGGCGGCCGCGCGGCAGCCCCGTGGCGCGCAGCAGCACAGCGTCGAACGGCGCGTGCGCCTGCACGAGCCGGCGCACCACCTCGGCCTCGTCATTGACCGCCAGCTCCGTGACGAACCCGTGCGCCGTGAACGCCTGCACGCACGCGTTGTCGAGGCTGTCGAGCTGCACCTCGTGGCTCGACACGTTGCGGATCACGAGCGCGCGCTTCATGGTCGCCGGCCGGCTCCGCGGGTTGGATTATACTTGGTTTCAGTAAGTGAAATGATTGACCGTCTCCGCCCAAAACAAATGGCGACTCTGAATCTTTCACTTTGAGTGGGAAACACTAGTTTGTGCATAAAGCCACCTTATTCAAGGGAACTTACACAAGGATTTGACATAAATTAGTGCACGAAACCTCATTGAGGGTGCTGGGACGCGAAACGACGCGCTGATGGAGAGGCTCATTGAAGGACCGACGGGTTGGTGACCGACCATGAGCGATGACGAGGAGCTGGACGAGCTGGAGACCAAGGCGAGTGCACTCAGCTTGTTGTAGCGGTGATGTGGAAATAATGGAGTGAGCTGACTGGCGGTCTGACTGCTGCTGGTGGCGGCAGTTGGAGGACCTGGGGCGGCAGAACGAGGTGCTGGAGCAGGAGAACGAGCTGCTGGCGTCGTACCTGAACCGCAACGCGCCTGGTTGGACGGGCAGCGACGATGAGGAGAAGAAGGATGAGCGCGACAAGAAGGCGCGGCAGCGGCGGCCCAAGGCGCAGGCCACGTTGACCGTGGAGCAGAAGAACGACATCTGCAGCGCCGAGCTCGAGGAGGCGCAGAAGGAACTCGAGGAGACCAAGCGCACGTCCGAGCGACTCATCGACACGCTGCGCGCGGTGCTCGAGGAGACGGACATCCGCATCGCCGAGCTCAAGAAGGACGCGTACGAGTTTAAGCGCGACATCGTCGTGGGCGCCGAGAACTTCCGCACGGGCAAGACGGTCGCGGAGAAGATGATCCGCTACATGGAGGAGAAGCTGCGGCAGAAGGACTCGGTGGTGGAGAAGCTGCGCCTCAAGAACGCGACGCTCAAGAGCCAAGCGCAGAAGATAGACGCGCAACTACGGCATAAGGAAGAGATGGGCGACGCGCTGCACTACATTGACTTCCACCAGCTCCAGATCGAGAACAAGCAGTACGTGGCCAAGATCGAGGAGCGCAACGAGGAGCTGCTCAAGCTCAAGCAGACCACGGGCAGCACGGTGCAGGTGCTCAACAACCTCAAGAAGAAGCTGCACGAGCTCATGGAGGAAAGCGCATGGCTGCAGGGCGAGATCAAGAGCCGCACGGAGCTCAACGAGAAGATCCTCGAGGAGATCGCGAGCGTCGAGGCCAAGAACCAGAAGGACGGCAAAAAACTACAGTCGCTGCAAGTGCAGCAGCTCGCCGAGCCCAGTAAGGATCCGCCTCAGGTGAGTGGACGTGGTTCAGTTTGACATTATCTAGATTGTCTAATGTGCCTCGTTTCTTCCTGTCACGACGGTCCAGATCCTAGACTACGTTGCGCAGAAAGCCAAGATGTTCGAGCTGCAGCAGGAGGTCAAGAACTACGAGCGCAAAGTCGAAATCGCCGAGCGCGCGCTCAAGGCAAGCCGACGTCGCTCTTCCGGATAAGCGTCCGCTCTCAGGCGTCGTCTCCCTTGCACCAAAAGTTCAAACAAGCCAGAAGGAGGCAATTCCGACCAAGTGAGAGCGTTTGAGGTCTCCCTCGCGAGTTTGCATCGATCTCAACCGTTGAAGAACTCAAAGATATATTTAGGGATGTTGGTGACACGAAGTTGGGAGATTCCATCCTCACAACGATGGAGAAAGCGCAGGTCGTGAAGCGCCAGCAGCACTTCCAAGAGCAGTTCGCGGCTCTGGACGCCGAGTTACGCGCGCTTTATGCCCCACAACCGGCAGGTACACATCTTGACACTCACGCTAAGCGCCGAGCGGTTGCTAGACGCGGGCTGGAGCTTCAGTATGAGCTCGGTGTGCTGTGTGCCAAGCATGGTGAGTGCCAGCTCGCGATGCTCTGCTTCCAGCGAGTGGTGGACGAGCTCAAGCAACTACCATCCACAAAAGTTGGAGCCAGAGATGAGAGCGGAGCAGCAGACGAAGAACCAGAAGACCAGCAGCACCACGCGGAACTTGTGGCACTACACATCAATGTCCTCAACTGCCTTGCTGCCCTACAGTTTCATCAAAGCGACCAAGCAAAAGCAATGTCATTGCTGCTCGAGGCGAAGCAGCTTCATCGGGAAGCGGTCACCGCCACGACCACGATCGAGGGCAACACGAACCAGACGATGGTGAGCCCAGGCCTCGATTTGATAGACAAGACCTTAGCGGTGAACTACGCGCTGTTCCTCCACGCAAAGGGCAGCATCCAGGACGCCATCTTAGTGGCGCGGAGTGTGGTCGATGGTCCTGCGACCGGCTTGAGCGATACGAAGGATCAAATGGAAGGAACCCTACCGAATTCGCAGCAAAGCGTGACGGCGACGGACATCGATGCAGCTGCGCGGAGCACCGCCTACTTGCGTACGTCCAAATTGTCATCCCAACGTACAATATGGGCATTGGTTCGTACGAATCGTCTAGCTAATCCTGTTTGATGCTCCAATGTGCACAAAGTGCTCGCGGGATGCAGTCGGGACGAAGATGAGCAAGGCTCCGAAGCGCTGGCGCTGGCTGAGCTCGCAGTGGAGGCGGCGGACCAGACAGCAAGAGCGGAGCTCCAATGCCGAGCACACAGCAACCTCGGGTTGTTTTGGTTTGAGCGCGGGGAGTTGACAGCAGCCATGCCGCATTTCGTCGCAGCCTTTCGAGCCGCGTTGCAGGCTGGCGACCAGCATCTCCAAGCCATCACGAAGTATCATCTCGGCGTGGTCATATCCCACACTGACGCACGAGAAGTCGATGGGGTCGTCAAGGACGCTTTGGCTCCCTCTGAGGGCGACTTGATGACAAATGTCAAGTCTGAAACCTCCCCAGCGGAGTCAAATGCCGGCGAGGTGGCTAGTTCGGACCCTACATCTTCAGATGGCAGTGAGAAACACCTGACTTCGTCTGCGGCTTCGCTCTCGGACTCGGCGATGACTCCAGCGCGCACACCCAAAGACTGGTTCTTACAGAGCGAGAGTCTTGCCGGCTCGCTGGTAAAGCCCGATGATCGCCTGGGTGTCTTGGCGCAAGGCTGTCGCGGCGAGGAGGAATACTATAGCGGCGAGTTCCACACGGCGGAAGCCGAGTTCACAATCGCGCTCAAGCGGCTGAAGGGGTTGTTGGGCCAGTCGACAGCCTCCACAAGCAGCAATGACGGATCGAACGACGAGTATGATGCAATGGAGCCGATTGACATCCTTGCAGCTCGCGAGCTGGACCCAGAACTCGCCAAGCTACAAGGCTTCTTGCTGAGCTTCTTGGGCTGCACTCTGCTAGTAGAGGGCCGCTTCGAGCTCGCTGAGCGCTCGCATCAGAGCGATTTAGCTCTGGCGCTCGAGCAGGAAGACGTATATGCGCAGCAACGTGCGCTGCGGAACCTCGCCATGGTGTTCAACTGCACACAGCGCTACGAGAAGGCAATACCTCTGTGGCGAGACGCGCTGGAGATCGCAGCCGTGCTGCAAAGCAAGCCGGACCAAATGATGGCGCTTTCGGGTCTTGGGACGGCGCTGAAGGAGTGCCAATTGCTTCGACGGGCGTCTTCGCTGTCCGCACCACCCGTAGAGGCAGTAAGCGAAGAGGATTCCTCCCTGCGAGCCCCACCACTCCCAGTGTTTCTTCGTCAGCGAGCGCTGGCGGTCGAGGTGGGGGACCGACACCAGCATATCCTCGCACAGCGACACATTGTCAGCGTCTACGAGAGCCACACGAACGACTCTGAAGGACTCAAGTCTGAGTCCGGTGCGGGGGAAAGCGCGGTCGAGAAGCGGCTAGCCGAGTGCGACGTGCTGGTACGCCTCTGTGAGCAGTACGAGAACCTTCAGTACCGCGCGGATGCCTACCGGTCGCTGGCAAACGCACTGACGGCACAGCTCGCGCGACTGCGATCACGAGGCGCTGCGCGGTTCGCAGACGCCATCAGTGTGCTCTCCCAGAAGCGCGACGCGGTGTGCAATAAGTTCCAGGAGGCGACGGAAGCGCTGGCGTTCGCCACCGCCGTTGTGTTCCACAGCGATGCAGATGCAGTGCCTTTCGAGCTCAAGGAACGCCAGCAACGCCCTTCTGTTATGCGAATTGACGTGTTCCCGCGCTGGTGATTCAGTCAATAGGATTCGATAGGCTAACGCGCAGTCAGAGGAAGCGAATCCATGCTTCGTGGGATTCATTACATTATCGCGCTTGAACTTTGTCGTCGCTCTTTCCAGACTTAAGTGTCACGACTTCTTAGTCAGTTTGCGCTTATCGCTGGAGCAGAGTACCTTGAAAGAGCAGCGCAGGTTCTTGTCGACGACGAGCATGGCGCCGGCGTTGTCGAACTCGTTGCAGTAGTTGGGCGCCGAGAACACAGTCACGAGCTTGCGGTCCGCGAAGAATTCGTACCCGTCCGACACGACTTGGTGCGCGCGACAGACGAGGTCCAGGTCGTGCGCGCGCAGGAACTGGTCCACCACGTCCGGACCGAAGATGTAGGACACGCCGCGGTCGCTCTCGGTCCATCCCTGTGAGTCTGCGTCCGGGTCGGACCACAGCAGGTCGCACAGCAAGCCTTCGTCGGGCACGTCGGTCGGTCGGCGGACGTTGCGGATCTGGTCGAGTGTGTACAGGTCTGGAGAGAGGCCACCATGCGTGCAGAAGATCTGACCGCCACAGCATTACGTCAGTGCCGGCAGTCACGAGGAATAGCGAACATAGTCCACGCCTCACCTTGCCGCCGACGACCGCGGCGACGGGCATGCAGTTGAAGCAGTCGCCAAAGGTGCGCCAGATCTTGACCGAGTAGCGGCGCTTGCACTCGTCGTAGAAGCCGTAGATGCGGTTGATGGACGCGCACTCGTGGTTACCGCGAAGCAAGAAGAGCCGATTGGGGTACTTGATCTTGTATGCGAAGAGCAGGCAGATGGTCTCGATGCTCTGCATGGCACGATCGACGTAGTCCCCGAGGAAGAGGTAGTTGCGCTCGTCGGGAAAGCCGCCCATCTCGAACATGCGCAGCAAGTCCGAGTACTGCCCGTGCGTGTCGCCACAGATGTTGATGGGTGCCGGCACCTCAATCAGCGGCGGCTGCTCCAGGAAGATCTAGCGTCGTACATGTGTGTGTGAGCGCTGCGAGCCCAACGACCGAGAGATTATCGAGAAACGGAGAAGCGCACCGATCGGATCTTGCGGCACAGCAGCAGCACCTCGTCCGTCGTGACGTCCGTGACCTCGGTCTGCGTCGGCTTGTCCTGCACGCTCAGCAGCTTCTTGATGATGCCGTCGACGATCAGCACGCTCGAGTCGGCCATGGTCGCAGCGCTGCCGGCCTCTGCACCCAGCTCGGTCCCGAATCGCTCCGCTTCGACCTCGCGAAGCGCACTGTCCGAGGCGCGTCGGCCGGTCCGACCGCCTGTTCTGTCGCTGCGTCTGCCTCGGTCGTTGCCGAGGCGCTGCTTGCTGCTCGCCCATTGGCTCGGCAGTATAATTGGACGCCTCGGCTGTAAATTTGGACGCGACCGGCGCTATTTGCGGCCCGACGCTGGAGGAATGAGCTGTCTGTGGGGATGAACCCAATGGGTACAGCCGCACAAGTGTACCCAATTCTTCTCTATCTCAGATCAAGGTGATGAAAAGAGGGTATTTGGCTGGTATGGTGTGGGCCACTCTGTGCGTGGGCTTCAGACATCCGGTGAACTCGGAACGCGTTCGTGAACAAGGAGGCGCACCGAGCTCCGAGACGCTCGACGACGGGCATGACGTGACGCCGCGATCGACACACGAAGGATCGACGGTGGTCCCTCTTGGAGAGTCTCGACGGTGATTCGTTGGGCCACTTGGCGGTCAAACAGCCTGACGGCGCGCTGTCATTGGGCCGCGTCAGCTCCAAGCGCCGGCAACACGCCTTGGGCGTCACGTTCCCCGTCCACTTTATCAAGACATAATCTCTGCCGCGTGTTAGGTCAAGTGCATAGTGGTGGTATATCTTTTCGAGATGAACAGGAGGCTCCTCCTCGATGTGCGACGCGGCAGCCAATCATGTGACGCTCGCTGGTCACACTCGTCGCTCACTGGTCGAAAAGACGCTCAGAAACGCATTGATCCGAATAGAGAGCCCTCCGGCATTGTTCCCTCCCCCAGATGAAAGAAGGATCCCCGCGCAGTTGCCGCAGGTTGAAAACACAAGCAAATAAGAAGAACAGCCGCCAGGAGTGGACGGGGGAGAAAGCCCGAGCGCTCAGTGGGGAATCGACGCCGCCGGGGACACAAGCCGGCCGGGGAGAAGCAGCCAGAGGAAGAGGAAGCGAAGGGGAAGAGGAGTGGGAAGCCCCGCTTTGACCGCGCCGCCATGAAGTTCTACAAGACGGAGGTGCTCAACGACGTGCAGATGCAGTTCCTGGTGCTCTGCCTGCTCACGGCGCTGTCGGTTGACTCGCTCAAGTACGTCCATTCGATCACCAGGCGCCTTTGTTTCGCGGCGCATGCGGGTGTAAGGGAGGAGACAGGGGTTGACGGGGTGTTTTGTGTTGTTTGATGGCAGCCCGATCAAGGCCGTGAGCAACTTTCTAGGGGTCCCGTCGTTCTACTGGGGCTTCCTGTACTTTGCGCTCATGCTGGCGCTGATCTGGAACAACCTGGCGGATGTGGTGTACCGCTCGGTGCGCGTGTTCCTGCACAGCATCCTCAGCATCTCGTTCAAGAGCATCGAGATCGTCGGGATGGACAACGTGCCGACCGATGGACCGGTCATCTTCACGGGCAACCACGCCAACCAGTTCGTCGACGGGCTTGTGGTCATGATGACGAGTCCCCGCAAGGTGCGTTTGCGTCTCCCTCCGCTCTAGCTCTGATGGAGCCACATTCTAACCCTCTCTCCATCTTCCAACACGACACTAGGTGGGCTTCATGATTGCGGAAAAGTCGTGGCACCTGCCCGTCATCGGTGCGCTGGCGCGCATCATGGGCTGCATTCCCGTCGTACGCCCGCAGGACTCGGTTGTCAAAGGCCTTGGGCTGGTTCGCATGGCGGACGACCAAGGCGTGGAAAAGGGCTCTGCCGAGGATGGAAAGCCTAAGAAGAAGACGTTTGTGCTGCTGGGCGAGGGCACGAGCTTCACCAGGCAGGTGACGCCCGGAGACCAAGTGCGCATGCAGGGCAAAAGCGTCAAGGACTCTGGCTCGCCGGTCAAGATCGTCAAGGTCATCAGTGACACGCAGTTGGAGCTGGACGCGCCTTTCAAGGACGGAGCGGATACTGCTGTGCTCCAGCCAGTTGGGTTTGGCATTTTGAAGCGCGTCGACCAGTCGGTCACGTTTGCCAAGGTGTACACTCACCTCAAGCGTGGTAACTGCATCGGCATCTTTCCCGAGGGCGGATCGCATGACCGCACGGATCTCTTGCCGCTCAAGGCTGGCGTCGCCATCATGGCGCTCGGGGTCAAAGACAAGTACAACATCAACGCGCACGTGGTGCCGGTGGGTCTGAACTACTTCCGAGGCCATCGCTTCCGCGGTCGCGTGACGGTCGAGTTCGGCACACCCATCACGGTTGACGACAAGCTGATGGCGAAGTATGCGGAGGACAAGCGCACGGCTTGCAACACGTTCCTGCACCGCGTTGAAGAATCCATGCGCTCGGTGATCGTGACGGCGCCTAACTACAACATCATGCAGACCATTCTGACGGCGCGCCGCTTGTTCCAGCGTTCGGGCGTGCGTCTGTCGGCCAAGGAGACCCAGGACTTGAACCGTCGGTTTGCTGAAGGCTACAAGGTGCTGAGCACCGTGCCCGAGGCGTCTCAGGACCTCGACGTGCTGCAGAAGAAGCTGGACGACTACGCCAAGACGCTGCGGCTAATGGGCCTCACGGACCACCAAGTGCCGTATCTCGCCTGGTGGACGATCCACGACGTGCTTGGCTCGGCGCTCTACGGCTTGCTCATCTTTTTGCTTGCGTCGATCCCGACGTTTGTGCTGAATGCGCCTGTCGGTCTCATTGCGCGGTACGTGTCCCACAACGAGCAGAAGCGCGCTCTTGCGGGCTCCAAGGTCAAGGTTGCCGGCCGCGATGTGATCCTGAGCAAGAAGATCCAGTTCTCGATCGTGGCCGTGCCCGTGCTCTGGGTCATGTATCTCATCGCGGCGATCGTGTTCACCGACTGGTACTGGTCGTCGATTGCGCTGCTGCTGCTCTCGTTCCCGTTGTTTTCCTTTTTCGGCGTGCGCTCCGTGGAGGCCGGCATGATTGAGCTCAAGACGATTCGCCCGTTGTTCTACCGCCTGCTGCCCGAGTACAAGGCCGAGCAGGATGCGCTCCCGCGCCTTCGCGCCGAGCTGCAGGCTGAGGTGCGCCACTTCGTGAAGAAGTACTCTTCGCACCTCGGCAAGCTCGCGGAACCCACGAAGCTGGACTGGAACGAGTACATGCACACGCGCTCGCAGATTGAGATGGAAGCAAAGAAGGCAGAGGCGAGCAAAGAAGTGCCGGTTCGCTCGGAGAAGAGCGTCCCGGAGAGCGAAGCGGCAGCTCCCGCCGCCGCGAACGGATCGTCAACTTCTTCTGCGTCGTCCGAGTCTTCATCGTCGTCGACTCCTCCGCCTCCGCCGACGGATGAGGAAGAGCGTATCGAGAGCGACGAGGAAAGTACGCTGGACTCGCCGGAAGCGACCATCACCAAGTTCCACGATCTGAGCATCTTCATGAAGTCGGACAAGTCAGTCGCCGACCTGGCGGGGATGGAGCGCTCCATGTCGTGTCCGCCGGGTTACCAGGAGGTGCTCGCGCTTGAGAAGGGCCGCCAGAACTCCACATGATGCCGGAGGCCACGTCGTCAGTCGTAGGTAAGTGTTCGTATCGCACGCGGGCGTAGTCGAGTGTGCCCACTCGTGCCCGGCACCCATTCGCCCCGACGCTGGCCTGCTTCCCGTCACGTGAGCGGCTCGCGCGGGTAATAAAAATCAGAATGAATTGCCTCTTGAAGCCATTGGACATTCGACATTCCAAGATGGCGGCAGTGTCGTGCCATTCTCGCCCAACCTTGCTTCTTCAGCACGCACACGTCCGTCTATGCCGTTGGAGAGCGTGCCGACTTCCAGTCACCGGACGTGTCGACAGCTCTGCGGCAACGCCTTGCAGGTGCGCTCTTTTCCTGTCAACGACGACCTATCCTACTTCTGCAGTTGCCATCACTGCGTGCGGCATGCAGCCCACGCTGCCTTCATTCACGCCATCAGCATCACGGTGCTTCGCCTTGATCGCGTTCGTGGTTTTCTCGACAGTCGACGCGGGATGAGGAACACAACATCGTGGTTCGAGTCAATAGTTATACTGAGTTTGGAGAATGAATGGAATACCGAGGTGGAGGAGGCGCCGCCTGCTGCTTCAGAGTGCCGCGCGAGGATGAGGGTGGGCCGCGTCCTGATGTCTTCACGTCTCTCGACGAGCTGCGTTCCAGGCCACGCTGCCTGGATGAGACCCGAAATAAATACTGTCGCGGCCCACCCCGCCCCCCTTCCTATCGTTGCCGTCCCGAGTCCTGGGCCTCCTGGATGGATCGCTCGCTCACTTTTTGTCGCGAGGATCTGCAGTGCCAGACATGCTCCATCACCCGTCGCATGCGTTGGCAGCGCGTCTCCGCCTCTTGATCAACGCACTTGAGTGCCGTCACACGTTCTTTGCCGGCACCTTGTCGGACGCAGACGACGAGTTCTCTGCACTACTGTGGGCCGACTTGCGCGCGTCGTCATCGAACTGCATGTCGGTCAGCTCGTCAAACGCGCTCATGCCGTCCTCAGTCCCCTCGTAGCTGTTCCCATTCTTCGCGTTGTCATCTTTCGGTGTCTGAGACGCGGATGCCGTCCGCCGCTCGGACGGAGAGAATGTGGGCACCGACATCTTGGCCGCACCGAAGTCCCCAAATGGAGACTCTTGGCCGTTCAAGAATCGCCCAGGATCGGTCAGCTTCCCTTCAGCCTGTCCGCCATTGTTAGCAAATGCACCCGGCGGTGCGTAGTCGCGGGGAGGAGGAATCAGACGCCCCATCGGCGGCATCATAGACGACTGGGTTCGTCCATCTGCGGGCTGTGGCTGCTGGCTTGAAGCACGCTGCTGCTGCTGCTGCTGCAAGTGCTGTTGTTGCTGCTGCTGCAGGTGCTGTTGTTGTTGCTGCTGCTGTTGCTGCTGCTGTTGCTGTT
The DNA here is from genome assembly GCA_023338125.1 of Phytopythium aichiense. Classification (NCBI taxonomy): domain Eukaryota; phylum Oomycota; class Peronosporomycetes; order Pythiales; family Pythiaceae; genus Phytopythium; species Phytopythium aichiense. The sequence continues at coordinate 5,954 of JAADYH010000527.1, read as the reverse complement.
GTTGCTGCTGCTCCTGTTGCTGCTGCTGTTGGGTGAATGACGTTCGACCGTCAGCCGAATACCCGCCTTGGTAACTTGCTGGAGACGTTTGGCTGCCACCAACACCTGCCGACGCCGCCAACACCGCCGATCTTGACTGGATCCTGTCCACGATAGGCTTGACGGTGTTTTGCATGAACCGCTCGATCGAATCCAGCACGTCGAACGACCGTGGCTCGGCCATCTGCGGGGCTTCGTGCAGCACATTCAGCGCCAGCGACACGTTGTGCTTCAGATTGTCCGCCTTGATACTCTGCGCAGAGTTGGGCGGCGCGTTGTGGTTCTCCAGTGCGTGGTGCGCAACCGTGAGATCGCGCAGGTACATGGACCTCATCACCCCAACTCGACGCCAGTACTGGTCAGGGCTTCCGTTCAAGGCGCCCATACTCGCGTCGTGTGCCCGCAGGGTTTCTTCATTCAGCGTCTGTCGGACTGGCACCGGCGGCTGCTCCTGCGCTTGCTGTGCATAGCCACGGGCGAACCCATTGCTTCCGCGCTGATCCTGTGCGTTCTGTGCGGAGCCTTGCTGGTATTCCGGTGTCCTTCGCCCCGCCATAACATCGTACGACGCACGCTGGTAGCCTGCGTTCAGCGCATTCTGCAGAGACGCCACTTGCATCTCGAGCTCAGTCACACGACTCTGCCATTTCTCCAGAGCCATCTTCTGGTTCCACACGAAGTCGATCAGTGAGGGTTTGTCGCACTGCTGCAGCTGGTTCACGAAATCTTGGCGAGACGCCTGCTGTGCAAACTGGTTCGCTTGCTGCTGCTGCTGCCGCTGCGGCTGAATTGCCTGGGAGGTAGCGTAGTACTGCGCGGCTTGATACCTCTGCTGCTCGAGCCCCTGCGATGCCATCGGTTGAGCACTCTGCCTCTGGGACTGCATGTACGCCTGCCCGTTCATTCCCATTCCGGATTCGCTCTGAACAGCCGCACTTGACTGCCGAGCGGCCCCAGCTTGAGCTCCAGCGTACCCATTATACTGAGCTCGCTGGTGCGCTGCTTGCTGTTGATACTGGCCGTTCGCTGGTGCAGAAGCAGCATCGCGAGGCTGACCGCGGTTCGCATCGAAAGGGCTTGATGTGGACGTTGAGTGGTCAGTGGCGGGACCAGACGAGCGCCCGGGCTCGCCAGAGATCTGGCTGCCTGGGTTCGCACTTCCTGGCGCATTCGCCGCGCCAGATCTCACGATCTCGCTCAGCTTGGCGAGCTCGCCATTCAGCGCATTCGCATACTCGTTCTGGAAACATCGCACGAGTTGTGATAAGGACTTGGGAAGGAGCGGAATCAAACGGGACGTGGACGGAAGCGTACCCGATTCGGGAACTTCTGAAAGTGCTCCATCTCCAGCGTGGTGGCGTATTGGCTGACCGCGTTCAGGTCCTGGCCAGGATGCGCCTGGTGCAGCAGGTTGTACCTGTGTGAAGCAGCGAGCAAGCGGGTGTTAGCATGATTGATAGTTGAAAGGGGTGGTTGGCTGATCGAACGCACAGTTGCTGCAGATACTGCTGGCGCAGCTCCATCTCCGGGGCGGCCGCGACGGGCCCTCCGTCACTCTTGGCTCCCGCATCTGTACCCGGCGCTGCCACAGTGACCGCCTGCTTTCCCTTCCGCGCTATATCCATACCAGGGTTATTCAGTGCGAATGGTCCTCTCCAGCCAGTCAGGCACACGACAAGCCTGCTCCCCACCTTTCGGCGTCGGCGCCTTCTTCTTGGCCGCCACCTTCTTCGGCTGGTCCGTCGTCGCGGCCGGCGCCTTCTTCGCGCGGGGCGCCGCGGGCTTCTTCTTGGCCGGCGCCTTGGCCGCCTTTGGCGCCTTGGGCACCGCCGCCTTGGGCACCGCCGCCATCGCCTTCGCCCCGCCCTCCGCCGGCGCCGCAGCCGTCGCCCCCGTCTCGTCCATCGATCCCCGCGGCTTCGGGTCTCTGGTCGCTTCCTTGGCCTCCCTGAATGCTTGGCGTCGGCCTTTCTGGGCGGAGAAAGCGCGCGCTTTTTAGATTGTCTCCGTTGACTTCGTTTCCTTGTGGAGATGACTTCCGACCCTTCAGCATACAAACGACAAGACAAAACCCTTTTTCGCCCGACCCCCAGACCCAGATGGAAAAGCTGAACGACTATCACTCTGGCATTTTGCGTGGAGGTCAGGCAGTTCTGTGTTTTGTCCAATCCGACGCCGCCACGCCGTCCTTTCAGCCAATCAGGACGCGTGGGAACTGGCGCTTTCGGACCCAAACTTCAACACAACGGCGCCATCGCGATCATCGCCACTCCAGGAACTCGTGGACGGTGTCGCCACCACTTGGGGAGGAATATCCATCAACGTGTCTGTCGAGCCATCCACACAGCTTGCGCAAGGTCCTTCCACGCGGTGCAGCCGCGGGTTCGAAGGACGGATCTCATGGTGGCTGACATGTCATCCACGGATTCTCTGGAAATCATACCGACGCAATACCGATATCGGTCGGTTTGTGATGATTACGGGCGAAGTGTTGGTCTTGTTGCAATCATTCCCGAATCTCTTCAACGTCAACAAGTGATACCTCTGCCACTCATTGGTGCATATATCTCGCTGTCCATCCACTTCAATACTTGCGCTCACGACACGCGCAACCGGGCGAGGAGCTGGCGCAGCTCGCTCTTGACGTGCAGGTCGTCGACGCGGCGGGCGTCGAGTTTGGCCGGCGGGGCCGTGCGCGTGACGACCTGCACGTCCCGCCCAAAAGTGAGAATCGACGTCGGTCCAGGTCCGCTATTCGCTCCGCCGCGGCCATGCGCTTCGCTTGCTTTGCTATAGAAGCGCCGAGCGAACACCGCGAGCTGGCGCAGCTCCGCGACTGCGCTCAGCACCACCTCCCGCAGCTGGTTCTCATAGTACTGCTCGTCCTCGCTCATGCCAGCGCTCGAAAAGAACCCGAATGATGTCGGGGTCTGGCCAGCAAAGAACCGCAGCTCCGATATGCGCACGTCCAAGAGGCGGCGGCGCTGCGCTGGCGAGCAGCGGAGAAGCTCCCAGGCCACCTCGTTCTCAAGGAACAGCTCGGCTTGAGCGGATCCGTCGTCGATGATGCACCTCATGTTGGTGTGCACGTAGCTATGACTTGCCAACGCGGCGTCCATGTGCTGCAGCTGGTACCACCCGCATTGTCGACTAGGTTGAGCCACTGAAGGCTCTGCACTTGTCGGCGTGGAGTGCATCCACCCACGGCGACGGTCGTGCACCAGCGCGCGGTGACACGTTCGGCATTTGCGCTTCAGTATAACGTAGTTGACATACACGACTCGGACGACGTAGCGGTGTATGCGTCGATCAAAGACACCCTTGAGAGAGGACTCTGCGCTGTACAGGTCGTTGAGGAAGCTCGTCGGCAATGAACCGTAGAGCTCTGCTTCCGATGGGAGGGACGAATCCACCAGCCGAAGAAGCCGTGCGGATGTCAGGTAGCCCCAGTTCAGATAGGCTCGGAATGTCGAACGCGCGATGAATCCTTGTAGCTTGGAGAACTCAACCACATCCCCAGGTTGAAGGCTCGCTCGGAAGCCAAACTTGTGCACATCAATATGAACGTCGATGGTGTCCAGCGTTGAGAGATCCCGCACGCGGATGGCACACACCAATCGACGACTTTGGGCGAAGGGAAGATCCATTGCCGGCGAAGACATTTCTTGGTGACGGCGCTTCTCTCCGACCACTGAGGCGTCCGCCTTCGGCCCAGGCTCGCCATACTGCGGGTTATCGCGCCAGTAATACCGGCGTTCGCATACCGCACCGATCAGAGTCATGAGTCGCGGCTGGTGCATGTTTGTCTCTGGAGCGACAGTCGCCGGTTCGTTTGTGACGCCCTGCGCTACGAATGAAGACACCTGTCGCCAACTCCGTGCGTCCCTTCTCCGCATCACAGCCATCAACGCCGTGATATAGCGATGCGTCTGGTCGGGGAGACGATGAACTGCCGTCGAAAACTGCACAGGGCTGCAGAGAACTAGATTTGTCGCCGATGAACTAGTTGCAACTTTGATCCTCGGGCTTGCACCTTGATGAGCTTCCTGGCACTCCTCATGCTTGGCGCAAGCGCTTCCGCCGTCTCCTGGAGCACCAGCAGCTGGTGGTTGGAACACGATCGGCTCGAATGACCCGCGCCTATCAACACGGTAGACGCGAAGCTTGCGGCGAGCGCTTGGTTTATCACTCGCTGTAGTCATGGCTCGCTCGATTCCGTCGATCACTGGCAGAATGCACAGCTTGCCCCCTTCGAGGTCGGCGTCGAGTTGATCACGGTCATTCGCGCCTCGATCCTGCCAAGCGTCCTGCAACGCGCGGACGGCATGGTTATCGGACGGAACGAGCACATCAAACCCAGTCGAACTGTCGCTCTCGCTTCGGACACGAGACGCGCACACCCGGTACAACCCGTGCTTCTTGACGTGCCATGCATTTTCGCAGTCCACGTCGATTAGCAGCTCCGCGCAGTGCATTTTCTCGACAAGCCCAGTGGCCAGGATGTCGCGTGGAGCGCGGAGCACGACTCCGTGGATGTGCCGATACTGCGGGCGCACTGCAATGGCCCATCGATTTGTCTCCCGCGTCGTAGAGGCGATGTGGGTTATCATGACGAAGATGTCCTTGAGTCCTGGCTCGTGCTTGCCCGTGGGTTGGACTGCCGGTGGGTCTTCGTCCTCACTATCCACGACTTCCACGGCCGCGACGTTGCTCACAGGGACGCGGACAGCGAGCGCGACGGACGGTGAAGACCCTGGCACGTCCACCGGGTCGACCGCTTCAGCCACCAGCGTGAACTTGGCGTCCACGCGGATGGTCACGTCCGCCCCACCGGGCGATCGCCACGGGCCACCATCAGCACCAGACGCGTCGACACTAACAGCGACCGCGCCCGTGCCGTCGCGCAGCTCCAGGTCTCCGCTGTCGACGTTGCCGTGGAGTCTCCCGGCCAGGAAGCGCCACGGCAGCTCCGCCCCGCCCAGCACCGCCACCGCCGTCTTGCTCGCCGGTGTCGACGTCGCGAGGCCCAGCAGCGCCGCCTCGCCGCGCACCTTGAGCTGGCCGACCGTCGTGACCTGCGCGCTCATATCCGGGTGGGGGCTGCGGTCCTGGCGTCTCCTCCTCTTCGTCCTCCTCCTCAAGGACCAGGCGGCCGTCGAGGTGATCGATGATCACCAACTGCCATAAGCTCGGTTATTGACGGTCCGGGTTTCAAGACCAGCCGGTTCCAAAAAGGAACCCGGACATATTTACAGCAAGTCAAAATCCGACCCATGGGTGCCTATGTGACCCGCGGACTCATAACTGGAGCATTTCGGCCGAAATGCATGCGTGAACTTTCAAACTTGAGATATTCTGTTCCCTCAAACCGAGGCAAATGGTGCTTGTGGTGTGGACGAGAAGCCGCAAGCGTCGAAAAGGAAGCTGATCACGGGACACGTCAAGCCCGGTGGGTCAAAGCACAGGCTAGAACTTCGACGAAGCATCTCGATCCGCACGCGAGACGATGGTGGAGGTGGACGTGCGTTCGAGTGAGATATACTAGCACCACCACAATGCCGCGTGTATTCAATGGTTGGATAGGACAAACATGTCGACGGGAGGAGAACATCACTAACGGCGGTGGTGTACAAGAACGCTCTCGCTTAGGCCTTCTCTTGGGTGTCGAGCGCGCGGTAGTCGCTCTCCTTCTGCGCTTCATCCGCCTCTTCCGAGCCAATCTGAGTGTCCGGGACGTACTTGGTCACGGTGAAGTACGCGAGGACAATGCCCAAGGCAGCGAGCACCCAGCAGATGATCAACTGCGTCATAGGGTCCACCGACTCGGCACCGATCTTCCACGAGACGGCAGCCATCGCAGACTGCACCGCCTTGTAGAAGCCGGCGAAGTGACCGAGCTCGCGGATGTCGTCGCT
>JAADYH010000526.1:0-19129 GCA_023338125.1 Phytopythium aichiense | reverse complement strand
GTCGTACTCAAGTGCACCCGGAACGTCTTGCGCTGTACCAACAGTCGATGCAAGGCAAACTTCTGGAACCGCGACGTCAACGCCGCGAGGAACATGCTGGAGCTGCTGAGGAGCGGCCTGAAAGGGAAGCTCGGCACAAGCAGGCTGATAGCGTTCAAGCGGGACAGCCATTGAAGCAGGCAGAACAAGAACACGTGGGTGGAAAGACTGGCAATCATGCGTTGCAGGGAGACATAGCCACTCACGTTCACATAACCGAAGCAAAGCAAGACCAGTTGAATTCGTAGTGTTTCATCGCAAGACATGCGGAAAAGGGTCCACTTGTTGGTCAACAGCCTGTGTTTTCAAATCGGCATCAGCCACAATGCAGATTTGCATGATCGCTGAGTTTCATCGTTTACCAAAACGTGATTTTCGCCCGAATAAAAGCCTTGATTGCGCAGTCACCTGCTGCTTGCAGTCGCTGCTGCGATCACTGAAGGCATCCGCCGCTCGTCTCATTCGCGCTTCCGCTCTCTCCTCGACACCTCAAGCTCTACGTCCGGTCCAGTGCCCGACCGCTCCGCCATGATCTCGACGACGACCCAGCCGCAGCGCGTGGCGCGCCTCCGCGAGATGCTCGGTGCGTCGATTTCCCTGACCGTCTGCTGCTCCGAGTCGTCGTCTCCTTGACGGTCTCACATGCTGTTGCTGTTGATGTGGACATTCCAGCGGGCGACGACATCGTGATGCTGCCCTCGTGCTATGACGGACTCACGGCCAAGCTCATCGAGCGCGCCGGTGCGTCGGCTAACGTTCGCTCTCTCTCTCTCTCTCTCTCGTCCTTTACCGCGTTGCTGACGCTGCCCGGGATCCAATGGTGCAGGCTACGGCGCGACCTTCATGACGGGCTTCGGCGTGGCGGCGGCGCACGGGTACCCGGACACGCAGCTGCTGTCGTTCGGCGAGATGGCGCGCAGTGCCCGCACCGTGTGCTCGGCGCTGCAGCGCATCCCGTGCATCGCAGACGGCGACACGGGCTACGGCAACGCGCTCAACGTCAAGCGCACGGTGGCCGAGTACGCGCAGGCGGGCATGGCGGGCATCATGATCGAGGACCAGGTGTCGCCCAAGCGCTGCGGACACACCAAGGGCAAGGAGGTCGTCTCCCGCGAGGACGCCTTCAACCGCATCCGCGCGGCCGTGGACGCGCGCCGAGAGGGCAACTTCGACATCGTCATCATGGCGCGGACGGACGCGCGCGCCACACACTCGCTGGACGAGGCCATCGAGCGCTGCCAGGAGTTCGTGCGCCTCGGTGCCGACATCACATTCCTCGAGGCGCCGAGGTCGGTGGACGAGATGCGCGAGTACTGCCGCCGCGTGCCCGGCGTCAAGACGGCCAACATGGTCGAGATGGGGCTGTCGCCCATCCTGCCGGCGGCGCAGCTGCAGGAGATCGGCTACAAGATTGCCATCTACCCCGTGACGCTGCTGAACGCGAGCATCAAGGTCATGGAGCAGGCGCTCGTGGCATTGCGCGACCAGCAGGCGGCGGCCGCTAGCAGCAGCGACGCCGACTTGGGCGACGAGCAGGGCAAGGCCAAGCCCAACACGGCGCTCAACGAGCTGCTGTGCGACTTCGCGCACGTCAAGGACGTCGTGGGATTCACCGACTACTACAATGAGGAGCAGCGCTACAACATCGCGCGCTTCGAGTGAAGCGGTCGAGCTATCAGTCGGAAGTGGCGAGCAGGAACATGCATCTTTGGAACTCTAGCGTCTGCGTGGAAAACACCCGATCTCCATTCACCACCCAGCCTTCTATACATATCCCTCGGCATTCCTAGGCACCCATCTGCTGAAGCAGCGTGCGGTAGGCGTCGTGAAGCGCGCGCTCCAGCGTGCTGGAGGCCGCTCCCAGTCGCCGCTCGCCGCCTATCGCTGTGTCGATGCCACCGCTAGACGCCGGCGGCAACAGCTTCTGCAACTTGAGGAGGAACTGGACGAGTTCGGCGCTCAGCTCGGGGTGGCGCGCGCACGCCCTCGCGGCCAGAGGCAACACCGCGAGAAGGAACACGCCGTCCACACGCGTCAGCTGCTCGCCCGCAGCCTTCTTCGTCATAGCAGGGCTTGACACGGCCGAAGCGTTCGTCGACGCAGTTAGCGCCGAGCGCAGCTTGTTCCACACGGCCTTCATCGCGGGCGACACGACCGCGCAGTCACCAGCCGACAGGTACTTGGCACACAACGAGAAGAAGACGCAGAGACGGAAGCCGGCGCGAGGCGCGTTCTTGTCGAGCGAGCCGCCGTCACCCACGAGGAAGTCCATCAGCGGCTTGCTGGTCGCGTTCGACGAGTTGCTGCTGCCGTTGCCACTGCTACTGCTGCTTGATGAGCGCGAGCTCGAGCTGGCCGACTTCACCCAGAACGACCAGAGCAGTCGGAGCGAAGGCGAGCGATCCACCAGCAACGGGACCACGCGGCGGTCGTACCCTTGCGCATGAACCGCCGTCAACAGTCGAGGAGGTAATGGCTGCTGGGAAGAGGAGGATACATCGGCGACTCGCGCCGCATCCTCGGCAAACAGCTCGTCGACAATTGCGCACAGCAACAGACTCGCCTCTGTCGCCTCTGGCTCGACGCCAGTCAACTGATCGGCCTCGAAAGACGCGCTTGGCTTCGGTGTGACAGCCGCGAGCTCGCGGAGCAGTGCATGTGTCAGCAGGCAGTCCTGGATTAGTTGGTGTTGCTGGACGCTCGTCGAGCGCGAAGTCATCACGTCCGGAAGCTGAGAGATCCCCTGCTGCTGTTGCTGGGAAGCCGATACGCGCGCAAGGCCGACGAGTGGGTCGCACCTCGCGAGCTGCGCGTTTGACGCGTGGCGCACGTCGCGCACGAGCAGCAAAAGCAACTCCAGCAACGCCGGGCAGTGGAACACGACGCGCTCGGCATCTTGCACGATGCGGAAGGGAGCCTCCAGCAGTTGTCGGTACGTCGTGACCAGCGGAACATCGGCAGTGGCAATCGCTCTGCCGTGGCGTTGAAGCTGCTGCCGCTGCGCAAACTGCTTCGCCGTCCATTCCGGGTAGCAGAGGGCGTGCACAAGCCTCACGATCACGTCGGGGTCGCTGCTGCTGCTTTCTGCACTACGATAGCGCAGGCGCTTCGTAAACAGCTCCGTCACGATGCGGCAAAATCCAAGCGCTTCAGTGTGCGCGTTGGAGTGCTCGCCAGCGCTGGTATACCCCTCATCTCCATCGGTAGATCGCGCGAGGAATTGCTGCTGTTGGAGCGACACGGCTCGAGGGAGCAGCGCGGATGCTAGCCACAGGAACTCACGCCGCACGACGTGTGTCGGAGCGTCCCGAAGCTCCGCAGTCCTCAGTGTCGCCACCGTCCATGACATTTTGCAGTCGCCATCACTCTCCGTAGCACGACTGAGCACACTGTCGCGCGTTTGGAACCAGGCCGACTCCACGTCGTGCTCGGCCTGGCCATCTCCGAACTCTGGAAGCGATGCGGAACCCGGGAACTCATCCATCATGAGGCGGTGAAGCGTTGGCGCGATAAACTCAAACGCGTCGCCCACACCACCTGACGTCATGGCTTGCAGCAGCATGTTGCGCAACGGGAACTGATCCAGCTCGTAGCGCAGCACGATGTCGCTCCCAGTCAACACAAACGCGCCAGGGGCGGCTTCGCCTCCGTTCATCGACGCAGACACCGCGCTCAGCTTGCTGCCTGGTACCTCCATCGCGTGGCGCAGGCGTTGATTGAAGTGCAGCGCATACGTGAGTGCCAGCAACGCGCGTGCCCACGTCGTGTGCTCCTCACTCGCTGGCGTCGATGGTGCGAACGGATCATGGAGGCACGGAGCTGACAGCCAGCGGTACACGAGCGCGGGGCGTAGTGGCACGATCGAGAGCTGCAGTGTCGGGGTCTGGGCGACTGGGTACTCGAATGCCATGATGTAGTTGTCGATCCACTCCAGCAGCACGCTCAGTAGCAATGGGTGCACTGGCAGCGCGACACCAGTCTTGTGGTCCGAGCGTTGGCCGTGGTGAAACAGTTCTGCGCCGCCAATCATCTGCGCCAGCCATGCCTCGAGCCGCCGCCCGTGGTGGAAGCGCAGGAACGACTTCTCGCATAGAAGCCCGTGGATCGCTCGCAATGGCATGTCGCGCAGCTGATCACGGTCCTTCGCGCTCACTTGGAGCGGCGGATTGTCCATCAGGATATCGCGCGCCATCAGGTTCTCGGTTAGCACCTGCTTGAACACCACGTCGCCCACCACGTGAAGGTACTCGATGCGAATTGACGCCGAGTTGCTGCTGCTGGTGGGCTGGGCCACATTGTGGAAAGCGTTCGTGCCACCGACAACCGACGCGAGCAGCGGGAGCAGCGCGGGCGACTTGGTATACAGGAGCACAGCGCTCACGATGAACAGCGGCCGAGCGGCGGGGCTAGCGCTGTACAAATTGAACACGCAGTGCTGCGCCAGCGACGCGACGGCCTTCGTGGACTCGTCACGCTGGCTCGGGATCTTGCTGAGCACTGGAGCGAGTGGGTAGCACACGAGGAGGACGACCACGAACGCCAAGCTCACGATGCGCGTGCTAACGCGCAGAGCGTTCACCTTGGCCACCTTGTCGAGACTGCGCACGAGTCGCATCGCCTCGTGGTCCGTCAGGCGGAAGTTGCCGAGCGACAAGAGCGAGACCCAGACGCCGAGCGTCACTGAGACGGCCAGTGGGGACAGCGACTTGCCCGTCGACTCGGCGGGAGCAGACGCAGTCTCCAGGTCGTCCAGCAGCTGGTCCTTCACGAGTTCAAGTAGGTGCTCCGCGACCTGTTGAAACGGAGGCGGAGAAGACGCGGTCTTGTCCTCACCGCTGCGGCGACTCGCAGCGATGCGGAAGAACGCCAGCAGTGGAGACGCAGGCGAGCGCAGCCAGTCGAGAAGGAACACCGTCGCGTCGTCCTTCAGACTCGAGAGTGACGACGGAGACAGCTCCACAGGGGTCGACGCTGGAGCTGCTGCGGTGTGGAGATGGAGAACCACGACGACGGCCCACAGCGACTCGACGGCGCGCAGCCGGTCGCGCACCATCGCCGCGTGGAGCGGGGAGAGTCTCGCCAGGGCGATGCACGCGTCCTGGATCGCAACGACCTCCACCGGCAGCTCGGTCGTGAGCGAGAGGGCCTCGCGCTCCTGCTGCGCCATGGCCTTGCCCTTGGTCAGCTGCGCCAGCTCGCGCGTAATGGTGTCCAGCACCTGCTCGCCGCTCGCCGGGTCGTTCTCCACCAAGCTTGCAATCAGCTCAGCGCCGACAGGGAGCGTGAGGCAGAAGGCAACCACGACCGCGCGGCGGAACGGCGACTGCTGCGTCCTCGACGGCCGCTGCAGCGCGACGCTCGCGAGCGACAGCACCAGGATGGCCGCCAGCTCCTCGCGGTAGATCTCGTTTAGAAACAGCTCGTTCACGCGGTTGTCCGCCTTGATTGCCTCCAGCGCAGCGGGTGGAGCCGACGCAAACGCTCGCACCGCGTCAAGCACCAGGCATGCGCGCGTCTCGGGTGTGCCGCTCTCGAACCGCCGGTACAGCGGCAGCGGCGCCTGCTGCTGGGCCTCAAGACCCAGTTGCTCGCCAAAGCGCTCGACGTCCACGAGCGCCAGCCGCTCGAATACGTCGGCGTACTGGCGCAACGTGTTCGCCTCGTCGTGCGCGAGCAGCAGCGCGTCCACCGACGCGGCGGCGGCGTCCGCGGTCGTTCCCTGCCGGCGCCGCCGCGGCCGCCCGGCCAGGAACGAGCGGTGCGCGTGCTGCAGCCGAGCAAGCAGTGGCAGGAACCGCTCGGCCGTCGGCCCGGCGGCGGTGGCAGCAACGGCGTCGGCCTCCCGCTGATCGGCCTCCATGTCGACGTCCTCGTCGCTTGAGGAGGGATTGGCGGCCACAGCGGCCGCCGAGAGACCGGAGAAGCGGCCCGCCGCAACTGCCGATAGAAAGGAAGGCGGTGGGCCACACGTAGCGGCCGCAGAGACGCCGGTCGCGGCGCTGGAGCGCGCGGAAGCGCCGGCGGTCGCCTCCATTTCCAGCCGCCGCTTTCCGCTTGTCGGGTGGGGAGGCTTTGTGGAGAGGACTGTATTAGGTTGGAATAGAAGGTTGACATTGCACCGGTCTCTATTTCTTGGTAGCTCATTCATTTGTATCAGTGCATGTGACCACAATAGAACTGCCTAAAGGTCTGAGAGTCCTGCTTTTATGCGAAAATAGGGGAAGGATCAACACGTTACAGGCCTCTATTGGACTCGATGGATTGTGTGTTAAGACGGTCCTGCACGAAGGATGCAGTGCAGATCTAGGAGAAGCACTTGTCGACGACGTCGCGCACGCTGGCGTCGTCGGCATCATTGGGCAGCGTCACGCGCAGCTGCACACACATCATGACACAGAGACGATCGTTAGCACCACAGACTCCCTCTCCAGCAATGGTCCTCGGTCGCGGGCACGCACCATGGGGTTCTGCTCCATCTCGCGGCGGATGGCGAGGTTAGCGTTCTCGTTGCGTGCCCAAGCGCGGCGCGCCACGCCGTTGTTGACGTCCCACGCGAGCATGGAGGCGGCCTTGTCGCCGGCCTCGTCCGAGCCGTCGAGCACCATGCCGAAGCCGCCGTTCATGACCTCTCCCCAGCCGACGCCGCCGCCGTTGTGGATGGCCACCCACGTGGCGCCGCGCGCGGCGTCACCGATCACGTTGTGCACGGCCATATCGGCCGTGAACATGGACCCGTCCTGCACGTTGGACGTCTCTCGGAACGGGCTGTCGGTGCCGCTCACGTCGTGGTGGTCGCGGCTGAGGATGACCGGCGCAGACAGCTCGCCGCGCGCGATCGCGGCGTTGAACTCCTGCGCGATGCGCTGGCGGCCCATGCGGTCCGCGTACAGGATGCGTGCCTGCGAGCCCACCACGAGCTGGTTCTCCTCCGCCGACTCGATCCACCGCAGGTTGTCGCGCAGCTGGGCCGCCACGCGCGGTGGCGGGTTCTCGGCCAGCAGCTCGCGCAGCACGCGCGCGGCGATCTGGTCGGTCGCGCGCAGGTCCTCAATGCTGCCGGACGAGCACACCCAGCGGAACGGACCGAAGCCGAGCGAGAAGATGTCGCCCATGATGTCCTGCACGTACGACGGGTACTTGAACGCGAACGCGCCGGCGCTCGTGTCATCGTCGGCGTCGACGCCCGCGCTGGACGAGAGTAGCACGTCGGCACCGGCGCGCTTGGCCTCGAGCAGAAACGAGTTGCCGTAGTCCCAGAAGCGCATGCCGCGCGCCGTCAGCCGGTTGATGGCGGCCACGTGGCGCCGCAGCGACTCCTGCACGAGCCGCTTGAACTCGTCCGGGTTCTCGCTCATGACGCGCTGCGCCTCGTCGAACGACAGCTGCACCGGGTAGTACCCGCCGTTGTACGGGTTGTGCAGCGACGTCTGGTCCGAGCCGAGCTCCACGAGCAGTTCCTCCCCGTCCGCGGCCTTCTCGGCCTCCTCGGCGAGCCGCTCCCAGAGCGCGACGATGTTGCCGTGGAACGCGATGCTGACGGCACGCTTGTCCTTCTTGGCGCTGCGGATACGCGCGACGCACGCGTCCAGATCGTCCACGACTTCGTCGACCCAGCCCTGCTCGTGACGCTTGACCACGGCGCTCTTGTCGACCTCGGCCGTCACGGAGATGGCCCCCGAGATGACGCCGGCCTTGGGCTGCGCGCCACTCATACCGCCGAGACCCGATGAGACGTACACGACGCCGCTGAGGTCCTCGCGGTTGAGGTACTTGCGCGCAGCGTTGAGCACGGTGATGGTCGTGCCGTGCACGATGCCCTGCGGACCGATGTAGCAGTAGCTACCCGCCGTCATCTGTCCGTACTGCGAATTGCCCATGGCGTAGAGCTTGTCGTACATGGCGCGCGACGAGTAGTTGGGGATCACCATACCGTTGGTGATGATGACGCGCGGCGCCGCCCGCGAGCTCGGGAACAGGCCCAGCGGGTGACCCGAGTACATGACGAGCGTCTGCTCCTCCGTCATCTGCGAGAGGTAGTGCATGACGAGATGGTATTGGGCCCAGTTCTGGAACACGCTGCCGTTGCCGCCGTACGTCACGAGGTGGTGCGGGAACTGCGCCACGCGCCGGTCGAGGTTGTTCTGGTCCGTCGAGACGCAGCAGCCGTGCGTGCGGTTAGTTTGTGCATCTTGTTATTTCACACTGCAGCACCCACACGCACCATGATCATGAGCATCACGGCGGCTGCCTGCTTGCAGCGCGCCGGGTACGCCGAGATCGGGTACGCTTTCATCTCGTACGCCACCGGTCGGAAGCTGCATCATGAACATCCAAAGGCGTGAACAAAACTGCTGCATCGTGCGGACCGGTAGACGACACGGCGAGTGAGACGCACCGGTGCATGTAGATGTGTCCCTCCTCGCGCAGCTCCTGTGCGAACTCTGGCGCGAGCTGCGCGTGCATCGCCTCGGGGAAGTAGCGCAGCGCGTTCTTGACGGCCAGCACGAACTCGTCGCGGGACAGGCAGTCACTGTTGCGGCGCGGCGCGCGGGGCACCGTCGGGTCTGGGTGCGCTCCCGGGTGTGGCGGCAGCGCAGTCGGGAGGCCGCGCGCGAGCGAGCTCAGGTCCACGGTCGAGTTGCTCATGATGTGTGTTTGGCGGTGGCGGATGCAGATGGAGGGCGGTCGGGCGCTTGTGCTGGCCGAGTCCAGTCGAGAAGTGGGCGACGGGTTGTGTGGCCGGGCGCCGCGCTAGGAGGAGCCGAGCGATGCGGATGGATCGCGCATATCCGTCCGCATGCCGCTGTTTAGACGGCAGGTTGAAGCCGGCGGGTCTGGAGCCGTTGGCATGCATATCTAAATAAGTACATGAAAGGCTAGTCTATTGTTTTAATTGAATTGAACACTGATTTAGTTGTGTGAAATGGTTGTCTGATCCATCAAAACGACGCTGTGGCAAGTGATTTGATGAGGAAGCGGGCAGACGGTTGAAGAGCGTGGTTCATCCACTTTGATTGACATTGTCGATTAGATGGAGCGTTTTGGCTTGGGAATTGTATGCATCTGGAGAGCAGCCAACACAGTTGGCGAGCAGTCACTGACGCGCGGCGCGTCATGAAGCGCAGCGATCGTCTCTCAGCGTGCGGTCCTCGCTCGCCTGCAACGCGATGCGCGTCTCCCCTTCCTGCAGCTTGGTGAGAAGCGATGCCTGCTGGACTTGCATCTTCTTCGCGGCAGCAGACGACGGTGCTGCTGCAGCTGCGACTCGCGACATCGGAGCGCGGAGAAGGAGGTCGTCATTGTGCTCATTCTCAGTCTGGCGTGACTCGGCGAGTAAGTAGTTCGTCCAGTGTCGACGCGCGTGCTCGCCACTTGGCGGCTTTGCACCGAGACGTCTCGAGGTGTTGGTTGCTCTCTTTGAGTCGCTCGTCAAGATCCTCCAAAGGTAATTGCTGCTGGTACTGTGCGCAGCGCACAGTACCAACAGCACACTGTGTGCGCTCTTGACGGAATCTCGAAGATGCTGCTGCTCTCGCTCCCGTTGCTGCTCGGCCTCCACCCCGGATGTCTCCGCTTGGAGCTTGAGCTGGATGACTTTGGATCGAAGCGACTCCTTCTTTGAGTGTAAGACAAACTGTTCCTGACGTAGTCTATCTCAGGTGGGGAATGCAGCGTCAAATCGAGCGACTTGACTTGGTTTTGCAGCGCCTCAACCTGACGCATCAGAACTTCCAGACGTTCACGAGTTGCATCCTGCGTCTCGACCGACCAGTTGGCGTCATTGCTTCGCCTTGAATCGCTCCATCTCTTCTTCCAACGCCGCCGCGCAATTGGACAGTAGCAGCAGACCATTCATGCAAGACCTGGCGGGAAAAAATGTCAAAGAGACGAACTAAAGGTTGGCGAGCGTGGCGCTGGGGCGGTGTCCTCGGGACGACGCCACTGTCCTCGTCATGACTGAAATTGCAGCAAGTTGGCGACGCAAGGCCATCTTTCCAGCGCAGCGCTCGATCGTCGACGTCGCGACGGTGATGCATTGCGAATCGTACGGTGAGCTTTCATCCCCAGAGCCGACGCCGGCGGCGGCAGTGAAAGGCAACCCATGCTGCCACAACTGGGTGATCAACGCCAAAAGCAAGCGCGTTAGCTCCCATCTTCCATTTGTGACCCTCGACCTCGACGGACACGCACGAGACCAGCCGGCCCTCACGGCCCATGAGCAGGTCGACCACTCAAGACGCTTTACCGTTGCTGACGCTAAAACTGCGTGCGCTTCGAGGTCTTCGGTAGAAATGAAGACGCGGCGCTCGCTCTTGGGAAGATTCCAGGCGCCTCGCCGTCCTCCTCCTCGACGCACTCGAACGAGTCGGAAAAACGGATGTGCAGGAGCGTGTGCAGCGTCCGGTTCGTGCTGTGGAGGCGCGGCTGGATGAGGTGACGAAAGGTTGGTAGCATCTTGAGCGAGAAGTGGACAAACACTTGTTGGTGATAGCGCAGCTCGGTGAGGAGAAGGCGGCGCGCCAACAGGAACGAGCGCTCCGGATGGAGCACACGTAACGCGAGCAGGATCTACGCGAGCTTGCGGACCGTGTACATGTGGAGCAGATGGTGCGCCAGCAAGCGGAGGAGACACGCGGGCAGCAGGAGCTGCGCATTTTAGACCTCTCAAGGCGCGCAGAGCAAACGGATGCGGGTGTTGGTGGTGACAGGGAAGGCGGGCGCTAGAGGAGGAGTTCGGACAAGAGCGCTGTGGTCGCGAGCCTGGAGAAGCAGGTTGGGTTGCGCGGTTGGAGCGCGAGAACGCGGCGCAGTGTCACGAGCACGGCCGGCGTGTGGACGAGCTGATGGACGCCTCCTCCGCTTTCATCCAGGAGCGTACGCAGCAGGAGCGCGCGCGGAACAAGTCAGCCGTACATACTGCGGAGGTGGAGGCAGGAACGCAACCGAGCTGGCTGATGCGTGCCACAGTGCAGAGGCAGTTGGAAAGCATCCATCCGGAGGAGCCGCAAGTTGAACCCTCAATCGGAATCAGATGCGGTGCCATCTCTTGTTGAATGTGCATGCAGTGGGAGCCAACGCTGAGAAAATGGACAGATCATCGGTGCGTGAATCTCCGACCCCCCTGACGCCTCATTTCGACTGGCTGGTCTCATTCACATCTCGGCTCAAGGTAGCAGTGTCTGCCCGCTTGCTGGAAGCGAGAGAGACGAAGCGATGAACACTGACGTGAGTCCTGTAACGTGTCTTTCGGTCGTTGCAAACACCAGCACCAGAAAGGTGAACTGGTCAAACCGCGCGGCTGGAGAGACACTCCGCGAGTGACCATGCGTAAAGGAGCGGATCCCATCGCATGTGTGCCCGCTGCCTTGTGCTGTACATTGTACTCGACGACTGAGCGTCTCTAACCTTGGTGCTGCCCATAGCATGCAGTAGCCTCGTGTTATGCTGGCTCTGCTGTTTCGGGGAGTGTGGTGGTGCTCCAATGCTAACAATAGTTCTCGTGGCGTTGAACTCCCCTGCTCCTGGCGCTTTCATCAAGCGGCGCACATCCCCACTGCACTGCGAGCACCAGGACTCACTTACCGTGCAAAGAGTCGCTCAATCAACATCAGTCGGCTGGGGACGATCTTCAAGACTTGCAGGAAGCGAGCTCACATGGACAATGCCTCGGCAAGGCTTTAGCGATCGTTTCACACGGTTTTAGACGCCCAGATACACGATCAAAAACAGCCGGTTCCTTCGTTCAATCATCGTCAGTCTCCTCCTCACAACGCTTTGACGGCAGATTTGCCGTTGAGTTGCATCATATTAGTCACGTGGCACGCGCATCTGTTAGTCACGGCCTCGCCTTCCTGTCTCTGTTCGCGCGACTGCCTCTTGATGGGACGCCTGCATGGGATGGAGCTGCTCCAGCCCTCGGTCCGCAGATTCACCGTCGCGTGAGCGCAGTTTACAGCTCGCTGGCTGCGTCCTGGCGTTGCCAGTCGCTCATTCCCCAACCTCCTTGGCGCCTCCGACGTCTCCGACCGGCCTCCGAGACCCCCCGCGACCGACGGATACAATGCTGATGCGCGCGCTGGCCGAGGCGAGCTTCACGTTGCTCACGTGCAATGTGGCGGGCCTGCCGGAGCTGCTGTCGAGCGGCGACCCGGCGGCCAACACTCCCGAGCTGGGCCGCCGCATCAGCAACTACGACGTGGTCAACGTCCAGGAAGACTTCAACTACCACGCGACGCTGTACGAGTACGACACGCACGTGTACCGCACGGCCACGAGCGGCGGTGCCGGCATCGGCAGCGGGCTCAACACGGTGTCCAATTACTCGTTCAGCAACGTGACGGACCTGGACCGCGTCAAGTGGACCAGCTGCAGCACGTTCGACGGCGCCGACTGCCTCACGCCCAAGGGCTTCACCTTCCTCAAGTTGCAGCTCGCCGACGGCGTCACCGTCGACCTGTACAACCTGCACGCGGACGCGGGCACGACGACGGCCGACCTGGCGGCGCGTAAGGCCAACCTGGACCAGGTCGCCGCGTACGTCGAGGCCAACTCGAAGGACCAGGCCATCATCATCATGGGCGACACCAACACGCGGTACACGCGCGACCCCGTGGCCGAGTTCGTATCGTCCATCGGCGTCACGGACGCGTGGGTCTCGTACGTGCGCGGGGGTGTCGCGCCCACCTACGGCTCGGACGCGCTCGTGTGCGACGAGACCAACATGACGGACACGTGCGAGGTCGTCGACAAGATCTTCTTCCGCAGCAACAACTACATCACGCTAAAGCTGCAGGAGTACGCCAACCAGAATGCCGAGTTCCTCAACTCGAGCGGCAACATGCTCTCGGACCACGTCCCTATCGCCTCCACCTTTTCGTACACGCTCAAGGACGGTCTCTCGCTCAGCAACGCGTACGGCGGCCCGCACGGCGACTACTACACGGACGTCGCGTCTGCCGCGAGCGGCCAGACGGTCAGCTCCATCACGATCCGCGCCGGCAACCGCGTCGACGCGGTCAGCCTCACCGTGTCGGCGCCCACGGCGTACACGTTCTCCCACGGCGGCACCGGCGGCACGGCGTCGACGCTGACGCTCGCCTCGGGCGAGTACATCAAGTCGATGCAGGTGCATTGGGGCACGTACAGCGGACACACGCGTATCTTCTACCTCAAGTTCACGACGAGCACGGGCCGCACGGTCTCGGGCGGCACGACCACGAGCGGCAGCACGACCGTGTACGCGCCGACTGGGTATCAGATCAGCGGCTTCCACGGCCGCTCGGGCGACGAGGTCGATAGTATCGGTGCCATCTTCACGCGCATCACCAAGTAAAGGTGATCAGTCGATGTGGCCTTGGACCCTATAATGTGCATGAGCGCCAACAAAGTCAGATTTGAGTCGCTCGCTAGTCTCCAACGTGCACGTGGTGTGTGTCGACCGGACTATCGTCGCATCTTCACTGTGTGTTCGGGCCGGACGCGTCTGTGTCTTGCGACAGATCGGGGCCGCGACTCGCGTCGTGCTCGTCGCGCACTTGGTACTCGTCGCGGCTTGCGTCCTGCAGTTTGCCTTGGATGATGCTCTCCACGACCCAGCGCGCAGTCACGATCGTAAGTCCCCACTGCTCGGCCATGAAGAACTTCCGGCCGATCGGCTTCTGACAGATCAGGTGCGTGTTCCGGTCCTTCTTCAGATTGTCCGTGACGCGCGCTCCGGCGACCCGCAGGAGTTCCTCGACGACCAAACGGTCGACGTCGTAGTAGACAGACACGCTTGCGCGCACGCCGCGGAAACACCGGAGCGGCAGCTCGACGGGAAACAGGGAGCGCGGCTGATGTAGGGTCGCGGCAAACAGCTCGTGCGACTGGTACGGAAGCTTCTCGCCCTTGGCAAGCGAGCAGTTGAGCCACAGGTCCGACACAAACGTGAGCGCACCTCGACGTCTTCTCCGCTTCGGTCGATGCTGAGAAGGAGCATCTTCATGCCGTGGTCGCTTGCTCGGCAGAGCGCCATCCTGCCCGTCGTGCTCCGCTTCTGCGTGCTTATGGAACTCTTCAAGCTTGTGTTGAACGCGCACGATTTCTTCTTCATTGATCGCGACCCCGCTGCAAACTACCGCATGCGTGAGGAACGAGAACTGCGCCGGGTCGAGGAGGCCAAAGTCCCGGTAGTCCAACGCGATAGCCTCCGCTCCGCCCCTCTTCTTGATGACCTCGAGCATCGGTTTGATCAAGTGGCTGTCATCGGGGTTCACACAAAGCACCAGGAACGCATAACCACGGAGGAACTTGGAGCTCGTTCTCGTAGGCTTGGGCTCTTCTTCTGGTGCTGGTGGATCGTCGACCGGTTGCTCCACTTGTTCGATGGTGTCGACTGCAAGGTCAGCAGCGGCATCGATGCCCATATCAGCGTCCACGTTGGCAAGCAAACTACTGTTATGCGGAGTCGTGCTAGTGGTGGGCTTGGTGGCGGCTTGGAGCAAGTCAGGGTGGTAGTGCTCATTGTCGATCTCGACTGGATACAACTCCTCCGGCTCAAGTCGGCTGCACTTGAGCGAGTCCACGATCCACTTGGCAGAGATGAGGAACACGGTCGCGTCCGCGTTTGCGGTGGCGACGCGATCCTCGATCGAGCGCAGCATCGCCATGTCGCGAAGAGACGGGCTCACGACAATGTGCGTGACCTGGAACAGCACCAGGTCGTAGTAGATGGTGCCCATGCCGCGGCGAATAATGCGCTGCAGCGCTTCTTGCAGTCGAGGCGGGAAGCCCACGAGGTGAAACACGCAGCTGTCGAACAGATCCGTCCACTCCCCGTCATTATCACCGCCGTCACTGGGTCCGAAGCACGCCGTCAGGTCAGTCGGTGAGTGAGAGGCTCCTTCTTCTTTGGCACTGGCGGCTTGGTGAAGGTTGCACTCGTGAACCAGCGCCGGGAGAATCAGCATGGCATCGTCCACCTCGTCGGCCAGCTGCCGATACACGCGGCTCGGCTGGAGTACCTTCTCCAGCGCGTAGTCCTCCTCCGGGGCGAGCGATGCGCGCTCAACACACGCAAAGAGCCATGAAATGTGCACCACGGGCACACCATGCTGTACTGCCGCCTCATACTTGGCTCCTCCAGGACGCTAAAACCGCCACAGCCACCAATCCACAGCTCGTCACCATGACTCCACACTATCAGAGAGACTCCCATGGGTGCTTACCTGAGCGATGAGCACGCTCGTGTAGCCGATCTCGAGGTTTGGGTCGTAGACGCCGCCGTGCTGCGTCGTCAGCTGCTCCACCTGGCCGCGCGAGTCATCCGAGAGCCCCGTGGTGCACACCACGAGTCCCTCGAGCGCTCGTGGCGCGAAATGGTCGATCTCCAGCAGTCGACGCGCGCGGAAGCTCTCGAACACCCAGCGCGGCGACGCCACCGGCAGTCCGTGCGCGATCGCCACCTGCGTCGGCAGATCGCGACGGTTGACCGTTAAGACACACGAACTAACCGCAAGTCACCGGCATTAACGAGCGTACGCGGTGCTTCTGTGACCCGACCGCCTCGGCGATGAGGTGCGTGGTAGCCTCGATCACCAGGTCGAGCTCGAACGCGCCGCCGCACGCGACCACCAGCTTGCGCACTTGCTCCTGCTCCGAGGCGATTGCGAGGCCAAATGGACGCAACAGGACGCGAAACGCAGGTCAGGAGATAGAGGATATGGTCAGCTACGCGGTGGTGCGTGTGGTGCACCTGCACGTGCGGCTCGAGGCCCGTGGAGCACAGCACAAGCCCATCGAAGAGGTGGTCCGTCATGCTCGGCTCGCGTCCGTTTGCTTGCTTTGTTGCAGCTCGAGAGCCACTTCGAACCTTGGAGGAGTGTATCAGCAGACACAAATGGGTCTTCTATTCAGAAGCGGATTGTACAATGATAAATAACGTACCGAGATGGATCCGAATAGAAGACGGTGTTTTCCTGACGGCGTGTGGTCCACACGGCATTGCTGTTTGCTTCTCTTCATCTTGGTGGCCGATGTAATCGCCTCCTGACTTCATCCTGGTGCAGTGCAGGGAAGACTCACCAACTCGTCGCGGTGGAGCACAGCAGAATCCATTGTGGTCGTCGAGCAACGTATTCTTTCAATCAAGGCTCGCGTCCCTGTCGCCAAGTGTGAGACGCGCAGTGGTACCGCGTCGCGTCGCTCAGCTGCCGCCCAAGCAGCCAACAACACTCCCAGTGCTTCGAAAAACGCTTGGCGTGACAAGTGCTGCTGATCAGCAAGAGTGGAGACCTTCGTCAGTGGTTGCTGACCTGGGAAGCATTCAACTGTTGCGGTGTGGCATGAAGACAAACAAGCAAGCGGCAGCCGCCATCGGCTCTCGCAGGCTTCCTGAAGAGGGTGTCACGTTTTCTCCCGCGGCGCATCAAACGACAGTGTTTGTGCCGCCCAACCTCAACTTGTATAGCTAAACGAGGCGTGACTCAAACTCGTCCACCTAGTAGACTCATGTTCACGTCTACTTACTTAGATCTAACACTCGAGTACAGGACCGCGCTCTATTCCCGTCACCGTATGCGTGTCAAAGAGGTCAGCGCTCCTCGCCGTGCGTGACACGCCACGCGCGCAGTCAGTCAGTTCCGACTCACAACGCGATCGATCGGCCAGCCCCAAGCAGGCGACGCCTCCAGCCTGCCCTGCCATCCAGCCAGTCAGGCTCTCCCTCTCTCCACGCCTCCCCAAGCAGCCAAGCAGCCTGCCGGTCGTTGTCTCTGTCGAAACAGCTCGCAAGGGAACCATGGCGTTCGAGAAGCGCATCCTCGTGACGGGCGGCGCCGGCTTCATCGGCTCGCACGTCGTCATCCACCTGGTCAAGACGTACCCGCAGTACTACATCGTGAACCTCGACTCGCTCGACTACTGCTCGTGTGTGCGCAACGTGCACTCGGCGATCGCATCGGACGCGGGCGAGAGCAGCAGCAAGGACAACAACAGCAGCGAGGCGCCCGCGAACGGCGAGTCGTCGTCCGACGAGGAGGAGGGCGAGGTCGGCCGCCGGCTGCGCGGCAGCTTCTGCGAGCCCGGACAGGAGGGCGACGCCGAGGCAGCCGACGAGACGCTGCCGAGCAACTACAAGTTCATCAACGGCAGCATCACGAGCGCCGACCTCGTGGGCTACATCCTCAAAACGGAGAAGATCGACACCATCATGCACTTCGCGGCGCAGTCGCACGTGGACAACTCGTTCGGCAACTCGATCGAGTTCAGCAAGACCAACATCCTGGGGACGCACGTGCTACTCGAGGCCGCGCGCATCCACGGCGTCAAGCGCTTCGTTCACGTCAGTACGGACGAGGTCTACGGCGAGGGCAACGCCGACACGGTCGCCATGACGGAGGACCACGTGCTGGAGCCGACGAACCCGTACGCGGCCTCCAAGGCGGGCGCCGAGTTCCTCGTCAAGACCTACCACCGCTCGTTCCGTCTGCCGACCATCATCACGCGCAGCAACAACGTGTACGGGCCGCACCAATACCCGGAGAAGCTCATCCCCAAGTTCATCAACCAGCTCCTGCGCGACGTGCCCGTCACGCTGCACGGCAACGGCTTGCACCAGCGCAACTACCTGTACATCTCGGACGTCGTGGCCGCGTTCGACCTCATCCTGCACGAGGGCGTCGTGGGCGAGGTGTACAATGTCGGCGGCGAGAACGAACTGTCCAACAAACAGGTCGCGCTTGACCTGCTCGCCATCATGAAGCCGCACCTGCTGGGCACCGAGGCGCTCAAGATGATCACGTTCGTCGAGGACCGGCCGTTCAACGACCACCGGTACACGATCGACGCGAGCAAAGTGCGCAAGCTCGGCTGGTCCGAGAAGGTGGCCTGGCGCGACGGGCTGCAGCGCACCGTGAAGTGGATGAAGCGCTACGGACACCGCTTCACCGACATTGACCACGCGCTCGAGGCGCACCCAATCGCCTTCAAGCGCATGTACACGTGGTCGGACAAGTGATCGGACCCTGGGGACGGACGTGTTCTTCACACTGGGAGAGCAGTCGAGGCTTGGGCGTAGGGGGAAGATCGGGCGAGCGGCGCCATCGCAGCAGCCTCCATAACGAATAACGCAGAGCGAACCGCATAGAGTAAGTTACCACCACATCATGTACAACACGGAATAGAACAAAGCGCTTTCATTTTGGTTCCGTGCTTGGTGTTGGTGCCGATCATGTGCACTGTGCGTTGCTCGCATCCCGCCACGGCGACTCCATCGATTGAGCGACCGCCACGACTTCCAATTGGTTCACAGTTGGGAGGAGAGAGTTGTATCGAAGGTGGGGCACCGGATTGAGGCGAGTCCGAAGGAGCACACGCGGTGGTTTCCTTCCACCGTCGATCTCGTGTGCTCGAAAGAATCACCAGAGAGCGAGGAGAAAGCGTTACCAACCGATGGAAGGCGGAGCATTGCAAGGCAAACGCATGCGGTGGCTGCGGGCTCATATGTATCAGTGTAAGCTCATAAGGCACGAGGCGCTGAGCTCGGCGCTCAACAGCAATGGCATCACTAACTGGCGAGTGGATGCGTGCGCATTCACTCGCTGGCCTCTCACGCCTACCCGAAAGCGCCAGTGCCCGAAGCTGAATCGCCCCCAGTCGTCAGACAACCGTTGTCACAACGGTCAGGACTCGCGATATTTCGAAGCAGTGAGTTCCCCTCCCAGACTGGCGACCGCCGCGCCTGTCGTTTCGATTCGGTTCTGGAGAAGCATGCTTCAACGACCAAGCGGCCGGTCCGCTCGAAGGCCGAACCCAACGTGTCCTTCATGCTCGCGGTCTTCAACAAAGATGCAGAGGACACAGCCCGAAGCAGCACGGCATTAGCCGATGCTGGCCAAGCTCAAGGCGCTCATTGCAGAAAACGCGCGCTACTTCCGAGAGCCCCGCAGTCGAGATGCCTCACCGTCACCAGCACCACTTGGACGATGCCGCGTACTACGAGCAGCGGCACAACAAGGATGCGAGCGCGTCGGAGGAGTCCAAGCGCCGCAAAATGATCCGGTGGATCAAAAAGTCCTTCGGACTCGCGGACGACTCGTCCAAGCACCTGACC
>JAADYH010000525.1:0-19141 GCA_023338125.1 Phytopythium aichiense | reverse complement strand
GCTATGTAGCTTATGGGTATATACATATATGGGCCTTGTCTTTAAATATAATTTTTTTGGAACCTCATATTGAAGTTTGGCATTCATAGTATATCAGATAACATGGATACTCCCAACCCTGACACCATTCTCGGCTTCGGCAAGTACCGCTCGATGTGCATCGAGCATGTCTTTAACATTGATCCCAGCTACTGCCGATGGCTGAGCTACCAAAAGTCAATGAGTTTCCCGCAACCGATTGTTGATTTCCTCAACAGCAAGTTTGCGAGAGCCGACGATGGTTCGTACGTGATGACATGGGGTCGACACAAGGGCAAGTCGCTTAAGCTGATTCAGCAGATCGATCCGAAATATCTTCAGTGGCTGTGCAAGAGCAAGTTCGTCAAGGATAACCAAGCGTGGCTGATCGAGAAGATCAGTGAGCTGTAAGTAGCTATTTTTTTTGTCATTTGTTTGAACAATTCGCCCCTCCCCGAGAGCATATCTGGTTATGTAAATCGTGGTGAGTTTTTTTTTATGGTGTGATTTTCTCCCATGTTTGCTCACAGCCTTTATTCATTTCGGCACTTAGAGATCGTATAAGCCAATATCAAGTTCTGTATATATCTGTGAGTTGTGAGTATATAAAAGTAGTAGTAATATATATATATTCATGGTTTAATAGGAGGGGGGGGAGGGTGTATGATTTGTTGGCATTTGCTGGCGGAGTGTGGCCGTTTTTGCACCACCCACACTCACATAATATTCATCGCATGAGATCCCCTTATTGCGTATCTCCCCGTCTCTCATCGAAAGTACGAAACCCGTATAAGTGGATCCATCGATTTCCCATTTTTTACTCACACTTTCGATACCCTCTCTGTTGCGATATGGATCGTTAGAGTTCCTCTGGTAATTGATATATATCTTGGAATCCATACGAGCCATGGAATCCATAATTTTTTTTGTCAAAAATCGGTCTGACTGGTATGGATTCCATAGATTGTGCGATCTTTTGGGTACGCCCGCATGGTGCGATCTTTCGGGGTGCGACCGGATGGCGGCGATCCGATGCGCTCATTCTCCAAGATGCCGCTCCCCGCATGCCGCCTATACACGAACCTGACGCGCCTCCCCACGCAGCCATGCGGGGGGAACCACCCAAGCAGCCCGCGGTCGGCTCGCGCTGAGTTCGCGCCCGCCTATTGCCACCACCATGGCAACAACGCGGATCGTTTACCCTTCCTCACTGTTCTCTCATGCTCTCCCTAGAATTCCGTGTGGTTGAGGCTGTTATCCTCGGTCGCCTCGACCTCGAAGAACTTCTTCTCGACGATAGTGCGATGCTTGCTGTTGAACGCCGCGAGCATGTCTTTCGGGAGGGCGCGGAATGGCTCGCGCGTCGGCTCCCACTCGACATCGTAGAAGACCTTGTGGTCGACGACAACGCGCCGCAGGATACGACGGATCCCGTACAGCAGCGTGGGATCAGCCGGCGCGACGGCTTCCTCTTCCGCAAGGTCTTCCGGCTCGCAGCGCGGTGGCTCGAGCCACTTGCGCACGTCTGCAAGCTCAGCCTGGCGCTTGTTCTCCGGCTTCGCGGCGCATCTCGGCTCAAGCAGCGCGAAGATGACGCGGAGCGTGTCAAGGAGCTGAGCCGGCGTCTGCGCTGTCTGGAGCATCGACGCGCGGAGGAATCGGATCGCTTGGTCGGTCATCTGGAACTTGGTGGTCTAGGCGAGGCCGATGCACATCGCCTTATAGGCTCGGTACGTGGCGATCGGGTTTGGCTGCGGGTGGATCAGCATCTTGGGCTGCTTGCGAGGTTGAAGGTGAGAGCGAAGATGGACAGTTGTTTTGTGCCTCGCAGAGGAGCGGGAAGCGGCGTCTAGCTTCGGGTGGACGGGAGGAAAAGCGCAAAGGTATGTTTTGAAAATGCTCACTGCTCTGTTTCCAATTGCAGAATGTCTTGAGTGTGTGCTGGAGCAGGGTCGGCAATCTTCCCGAGCACCCAGAGCTGCCGATAGTTGCGGATGTTGGCGTTCAGCGATCCTCTCTTGTGAAGAGTGCGAAGATGCTTGAGAGCTGCGGAGCTGCCGACGGAGGATATCCCGTGCTCTCGCAGGATCACGAGGACTCCTCGCTCAGCTGTGGCTCCAATCTCGATCACTTCGTCACGGTAGCAAGCTGAGTCGGCGTCCAGCACGAAACCATCCTCCAGGACAAGTTTCATGAAGGCGACCAGAAGCTTGGCGTCGGACTTCTTCTTTGACAAAGCGGCGTCTGCGGATGACCACAGTCGTGGAGTGCTGGCATACCACGTGTACCAAGTGTCCTTCAGGTACGTGATCTGGGCACGCCTCGCGCGCTTGAGTGGTGGCTCGCTCACGTTGTCATCGTCATTGTCCGCAGGCACCTCGGTAACTGTCTGGGCGTTGAAGATTGCTCCCTCCAAGGCGCTGAGACGACTGTGCGCGAGCTTGTTCATCTTGACGAGTTCTTCAATCAACGCAGCTTGGTGGTGAACGACTGGGTGGTCTTCGATCGCCTCGCCTCTGGTCTTCTCTGCGCTGTGGTGCTGCGCTTGTCTCTCTTGGCCAGGTGCGAGGTGCGCGGATCATGCCAGTAACTCGGCAAGCGACGATCCTGTGGCGACCACACAGTCTTCGAGGCGCTTGACGGCAAGGTTGCTCGCGTTGAGCTGCTTCAGCGACGGGTAGTGGCGCACGAGGTACGCCATCAACACATCGAGGACGGGGGTGCTGACGTTGTACTGCGCAGTCTCGAGTCTGTAGCACGCGACGAACAGGCGAGCCATTGCAGCGCGGATCTTCCCTTGGCTGCGCGTATCGAACGTGGGTGCGATGCGAGAGGTAAGCGTCGGTCCGGGTCGTGGCCGCTCAGAACAAAGGCCACCTTGTGGTCTTCGCGTGGCGTGTTGAACATATAGGCGAATGCCTTGTTCGTGGTTGTCATGTTCCAGGCGCCGCGATCGAAGATCCAGCTGGAGCTCAAGGCTGCCGATCCGTTTGCATGCTGGGCGCCCCCGCGCCGGAAGGAATGAGACGTCAAGCCCTCCTCGATGCCAGCCCCGGAGCAGATCCGATCGAGAAGGCGGTTGACGTAGCTGTGGATGCCGGGCTGCTTGGTCGACGTCGAGGCACCACTGCGCTGCTGCTCTGCGTTTGCCGTGCCGGGGTCACCATCACAGGTGGAGACGCCGGCTTGGCTTCCAGACAGATGATCGATCAGGTCGATCAACGGAATTGCTGCCGCTGGCTCGACGAAGACTGACGTTCGCTGTTGCTCTGGGATCTGGTGAAGCAGCGCCGCGTATGGAGCATCTTGGACGGCGAGGACCAGCGCGATTGCGAGATGCGGGCAAGTCCCGAAGTCGTCGTCGGGGAAGAGCGACAGACCCTGCTCTTCCGAGGTCTTCATGCGCACGAACCGCAGGAAGAAGATGTCGCCCGCGCTGATCGAGATGTTTGACCTGTGGATCATCGTCAGGTCGGACGCGCGGCCGAACAGGTACCACAGAAGGCACAGCAATGCTGCATCTTGGTATTCGGCAGGTGAACATGCATTAGTATGCAAATACACCACAATTTGCCTGAGGTATTCTTTCGTGCATGGAGGAGCTTTTTGGACGACGCTACTGGTGGGCCGCGTCATGAAGTAGCTCTCGAGCGTGCTGCCCATTTTCAGTAGGCACCGCTCGATGCCGGGGCGAAGCTGCGGGTACTGATCAAGCAGCAACAGCTTCGTCTGCTAGTAGTACTGCCCGACAGTGTTCGGCTTGAGCGGGGAGCCCTTCCGCCCAGTCTTAAACGCAAAATGTATCGCGAACTTGTCAAACACCGCCACAAACACATGCGCACCGTCCTCACGCAACATGCATTCTTTCAAATACTCCAAGCTCACGTCCTCTTCCTTCAGAAACACCTTGAAAGCGTTGATGGCATTGCCTTTCGCCTTCTTGGTGTTGTCGGGGATCAAATCGTCGATCCCCATCGCTCTGTCGGAGGTCTGTCGGAGAGAGCGCAAATTCGCGAGTGATATCGGGAACACAGGACGTTTGTATGAAGATACAAATATTTGAACGCTCCCCTCCGACAAAATATGTCGGAGGACCATCAAAACACTGAAACCTATCCCTTCTACGACGTCATTGGCCAAAAATCTCGCAAGACCACGTTCAATTGGCTGTTAATTTTCCATTTCGACAATGCATGGATTCGATTGGCTGATTTGCACGATAGTGAAAGCAAGACTTGTCGGAGAAACGTTGATATTCATCCATTCGACCACCGCACGTGGATTTTCGCGAGGGCATCTGCGCGCACGCCAACGCCCACATGTCGCCACGCAGTCGCAGTCGATAGAGACACTCCCCTCGCTTCCTTCCCGACTCGAGCGACCTGCGTGAGCCCCGAGTGCTCCTGAAGTCTTCAGTCTGGACCTGGACGACAACAGTTGCGCTGTGGGACGCGTCGCCGCGCCGGAGAGATCCGCTCCGGGGTGCGAAGGGCCGCGCCGTCAAACAGAGTGGCCGATCATCTTGCCGCGGCCGAACGGCGCAAGTGGCGACCTCGTCAAGCTCATCTTTGACAGCAGCATTTGTGCTGTTCAATTGGCAAAAGTGGAGAAGATGAAGGGTTTTAGGACTTGACACTATCGAGCTGAGGTACCTTGTTTTGAGACAGAACCCCGTTGTTCCACCTTGAATTGATGGTGGACCGACAGGCGGGATGATGTAGAGTCAGTGGTGTCACTTGGCTGCAGCGTCCAGATGGGAATCTCACCAAAAATCCAATGATACAGTCTCACTCCCAATACATCTTCTGCTCCAAGGGTGTGGAATGCTGGCCCCCGAATCGGATCTCACAGGTTCAGTGACCCACTTCTTCCAAACCAGCTGGTTTGCGAAAGAGCGGGTCGGACGTTACGCGTTCTCTGCAGCGGATGGCTCGCACCTGGCGGAGACCTGGACGGGAGGCGGAAGGTTCCCGCGCCGTGAATGTATCAGGCGGCCTACCTGCTGTTGCCCAGATCTCACCTACGCCTCCCGTTCGCCAGCGCGGAAACCTTGACGCTTCGAGGCCTTATTGCGCCTTGCGCTCACTGTTCTCCTCGGCTCTTCCCCTCCATTGTGGGGAAAGGCGACTGACCTGTCGGCAGTCTGTATTAATCGCTGGCAGACTATCCAACGCCTCGGCAGAAGGTGGCGGAGACCCATCGGCACGCTAATTAATAGCAGGACGCGCGGCATGTCGGGGACGCGATGGCGACGCGTGCGGCTGCTGTGGCTGGCCGTGCTGGCGCTCGCGGTGCTCGTGGCGGCGGGGGAGGCGGCGGCGACCGGGGACAGGGCGGCGCTAAGGAGGGGCCGAGTGGCCGATCCGACGGCGGACTCGGCGGCGCGGCGCGCGCTGGCCGACATCTGGGGCGTGCTGACCGAGTCGACGACCGTCTCGGCCTCGGGCTCGGGCACGACGACGTCCACGACGACCACGTCGACGACGACGACGACCGGCACGACGGCCGTGACAGCGGACGACGCCGTGGCTGAGGCTGGCGGCTCCACGGCAGGATCGACAGCGACGACAGCGCCAGCGACGACCACGGCGGCTCCAGCGACGACGACTGCCGCGACTACAGCGGCGCCAGCCACGACAACTGCGGCGCCGACGGCCACCTCTGCGGCGAGCGCCGGGTTCGCGGCTTCTAGTGAAACGTCGGGCTCTGGCGCGTCTGCGATGGCCGAGAGCGCGACGACCGCGACGACCGCGACGAGCGAGAACGCGGGCAGCGCGTCGGAGGAGGACGACGCCAACGAGGATGAGAACGACGACGGTGACGAGTCGAGCGCCAGCGACAACACCGCAGCGTCCGAGCTGGACTCGACGTCCACGTCGCTGACGTCCAGCTCCGGGCTGGACATGACGCTCATCGTGGGCATTATGGGCGGCGTGGGCGTGATCGCCGTGGTGGTGTTCGTCGCCTCGCGCCGCATCTCCAAGGAGACGGGCGACGTCGAGCTGCTCGACAGCTCGCTCTAGTGTCTCGCCGCCGGGCGTAGACGTCGATGTAGTGGCGTGCAGAGCATACGTGTGGGCGCCGCGAGCGGACCTCCGATAGAGTAATGTGGGGCTTATAAAATACGCTTTTGAGGACCAACAGGCTCGTGTTCATCCCTTACTCGCGTCTGGCGGCGTCGCGAGCAACAGCAGACGCCTGCCTCGATCCGCGTCCAAGGCCGCCGCGCGGGCGTCTAGGCCGTCTTGGTCTTGGCGTACGCGCGGTTGCGCTGCGTGAGCATGTGGCTGTACATGACGGGCAGCCCAGGCACGTAGACGGCGAGCACGACGAGCACGAGCGTGTAGAGCGAGACGGACACGTTGTGCGCGTTGGGCATCTGGATGGCGTACGCGCCGGCGCGCAGGAAGGGCAGCGCGCTGACCATGCACAGCACCTCACCCGCGACGCCCGACGGGTAAAGCACCATGAAGAGGTGGTAGCGCAGGAAGAAGAGCGGGGACGGCACGGCGTCGTACAGGTTGAGCGCGTAGAAAGAGTAGCGCGGAACCTCGACGAGCCCCCAGCTGAAGACCATGAGCGGGAAGCCGAGCTGGTAGCGCGAGTCCGGGCACAGCACGTTGATGCCCCACACGAGCCACAGGCGCGAGCTCACTGTCCCAACCCACGGCATAACACGCCGGTTAGCGATGAACCATCGCCCCCACGAGGCCACCAGAGGCGAGTGACGTACCCTGCATGAGCGTGGAGCCCAGCGGCGAGCGCACAAAGCCCACGGCGGCGTGCACGATCTCCATGACGGCGAGCGTCTGCACCACCTGCAGCGGCAGCGCCACGGCGTCCCACACGGCGCGCGCGATGGCGCTCCAGTCCGCCTCGCCGGCCTCGCGCCGCGCCAGCACGGTCGTCGCCGTCAGGTACAGCACATAGGCCCAGCCGACGCCCGACAGCGCGTTGAACGCCAGCAAGTACAGGTTCAGCAGCGCGTTCTTGGCCATGCTGCTCGAGTCGATGGATCCGAGGCCGATTCCGATAGTTAAGCGCGGGCAACGAGGGGTTACGCTCGTGGCGTAACCCGATCCGAGCCTGCGGCGTCATCCAGTGAATCACTCTCGGCCCCTCATTTCCGGATGAGAAGATGGGGGGGCGGGCAAGCGGTTGACACGCAACGGAATAATGGCTCTATGGGTCAATTGATTGGTCATTATTGGACAAATACGTGATTTTGGCCAGTCGATGTCGTTCAGAGCCCGTCGCGTCAGTCGATGGCTTCGGAAGTGCAACGTGTTCAGGCAGTTGACGCATGACCAAGAGACCTCGGCGGGGAAACGCAATGGCGGCTTGCGCAACGAAGGAAAGCGACTTGGTTTAACACCTTGCGAGTGTCTGGATGAGTCCGAATACTTCAAGGCTTCACCGAAACGGCAAGCTCCGGTCAGGAGCGGGTGTCCTGCTTGACGACAGGGAGAAGGGAGCCGCTCGTCCAGGCTGGAGATGATCGGGTGCACGGCAATGGGAATGGGAAAGCAGGGCGTCGGTTTATTTGGCGGTGCCTTCCCGCCTAGCAGGGGGGCGTGAGACGCGCTCCGAGCCCGCAACGGCGAACCAAACTGCTGGGAGGGGAGGGAGTCTAGTCGCGGCCGAGGCTCGAGCGGATCTGCTCCGTGACCAAGTCCTTCTCCGTGTTGGCGTTCACTTCCGTGAGCTTGCCCTGCGCGCGGTAGAAGTCGATCACGGGCTGCGTCTGCTGGTGGAAGGCATGGAGGCGCGAGCTCAGCGTCGACACGTTGTCGTCCTTGCGCTGGATCAGCGGCTCGCCCGTCACGTCGTCCTTGCCCGGCACCTGCGGCGGGTGGAACTTGACGTGGTAGCTGCGGCCGCTGGCCGGGTGCACGCGGCGGCCCGAGATGCGCTCCACCAGCACCTCGTCCGGGATGTTAAAGTTCACGACGGCGTCCACACCCGTGTCCTCCTTGGCGAGCATCTCGTCCAGCTGCCGAGCGTCACGACCACAGACTCCGAGTCAGCCTCTACCAGTCACTGCCATGACGTCATGGTCAACCACCGCTCACCTTCTTGGCCTGCACGACCGTGCGCGGGAAACCGTCGAGGATGAAGCCGCGGCGGCACTCGGGGCTCTTGATGGCGTCCTGGATGATGCCGATCACGATCTCGTCCGTGACGAGCTGGCCCGACTCCATGGCGGCCTTGGCCTTCTTGCCCATCTCGGTGCCCTCGCGCACGGCGGCGCGCAGGATGTCGCCCGTGGCCAGGTGGCACAGGCAGTACTCCTCCTTGAGCAGCGGCGACTGCGTGCCCTTGCCGCATCCCGGGGGCCCTGCTCCGTCCAGCATAACCCGATCCGTCAGCGACACCGCCACGGCCAAGCAAATAGATCGCCTGCAGCCAACGCACCGATGAAGATGGTGCGGCGCTCCTTCTTGGCGGCGCACTCAATGCGCTTCTGCAGCTCCTCGAGCAGCGAGTTGGTCGGCACAGCCGCGAGGCTCGGGGCGGCAGACATGGCGGCGGGCGGAGCGGGAAGAAGGCGGACGGACGGAGGTCGCGGCGGACTCGGCGGGGATTTTTCGGAACTGGCGGGCGGTGGAGCTGTTGCGTGGCGGAGGGGTACACGCTCCCTCTCGAGGGGCCACAGTTGGGAGCTGCTCGGAGGCGTAAACGTAACCCGATCGCGCCAAATGGGGCTTCTATTCAAGATGGATAGAGTGAAGCAGATAAAAAAATTTTTGGCTGAGGGGCTCAATTCTGACCAAGGAGGCCGATCTGCGTTTTATGCAGTTCTATACAGGTTAATGGTGGAGACTCTCGTCCACTAACCTGTACGAAGCTGCATCCAATGGCCTATTGCTCATCGCTGCCCGCCGCCGCCGCTGCCTTGCGCGCGTCTCGCTGGGTCGTGAGCTCGTGCACCCACGACTGCACCAGCGGCGTGCGGAACTTGCCCTGCGTGCCGCGGAAGAAGTCGTCCAGCGGAATGCTCTGGTCTGAGTTCACGACCAGGATGTTAGGACCAGCAGCATTCATCATTGCCGACATCAACCAAGGAGCAGCGGAGCACGCACCGCGCTCGTACTCGTCCGCTTGGAGGATCATCTCGAACTTGTCAAAGTCCTTGACGAGCTTGGCCTCCTCCGAGCTGCCGGCCTCGTACTCGCTCCACAGCGCGCGGATCTCGACCGCCGCAGGCGACTCGCCCAGCGTCCCGCAGATCTCCTCCAGCGCGTCCTGCACCCCGCAGCAGCGTCAGTCCACACTCCTCACACCTCACCGCGCGAATGCAGATCCCGTGCCTTCTCCATGCGGTGCTTGTCCTCCTCCGCGACGCCTGCTCCGCGTTCATGGAAGGCTCACCAGTGAGTCGGACACGTCTCTCGCGAGCCTACATCCGCAGCATAGCTCCATATCACCCACCGTCGTGCGGCGTGATGTCTCCCACGAGCGACTCGGCCAGGTCGTGCACGATCGCCATCTTGATGCACCTGGCGGACAGCGAGCGCAATATCATCAGCGGATTGTCCGGACGCAATAGCAGCTCTCGAGCGCGTACTTGGACCGGTCGACGACCGCGTTGGCCTCGTCGATGAGCATGCAGCACATGCCCATGCGGTACATGTGGTCGGCCACCGACTCGGGCAGCGCCACCTTGTTGTTCACCCAGCCCGTGCGCTTGAGCCGCTGCCGCCAGCCATCCAATGGGTCAGTCCTCAGCCATTGACACGCCATTGTGAGTCCTCCAGGTGGCCTACAGCGACGAGACCGGTGCCAACGCGACCGCCAGCGCCCGCTCTACAGAGTTGCGCACCTTGAGACGCCCGCAGATGCGCAGGAACTCGACAGCGCCCAGCGCCTTGGCCCCCGTTGCCGCCATCTCGTCCGTCAACAGGTTGGCTCTTGGAAAATGGGTTGCCTTTGAAATTCAGGGGGTGTTGCAACATTTAACTGCTTCCTGGCGGTTAATTTTGCGTCCATGAGGCGAGAGGATGCTTGTCATGCGTCGCGCCGCGAGCACCCGACGTACGCGTCAAGCTCATGCATGGCGAGCCGCTGAAAGTCGGCGTAGAGCGCGCGCGCATCCTCGGAGAGGCTGTCGGCACCCAGCGCGTCGACCTCGGCCTGCAGCTGGTCGATATTGAGCGCGAGCTGCAGCACCTTGCGCGGCGACGGCCGCTCCCGCTCTGGGATGCGCGCGCACTGCAACAGGAAGTGGTGCGCCTCGATCGTGCAGCCATCTGCGTCGGTCTCTGGGAGCAGCATGACCCTCTCGTAGAAGGCGCGGCGCTCGGGCGACTGCAGCTGCTGCGACCACTGGGCGTCGCCCGCCTCCGCCTCCGCCGACAGCGACTCCTTCACGGCACGCCACTCGCCCAAACCGTCGAAGCTCTCGGGTCCATTGGTCAGGATCGCAGCACGACGGAGCGCTCGGATGGCGTCGCGGAACGCGCCGAACGAGAGCGTCGCGTCCATCGCGAGTCGACTGATGCGCATCAAGAGGCGTGGAATGATTGCCAGGAGATCGATCGATTTGTTTGATAAAGAGCGATTTGATTCGCTAAAATATGTGCTATTATAGTGTTTTCAGCCAATTGAATCTTGTAAATGTGCTAAAATGTTCTATTTTAGCCAATGAAAGCAACTCGCGCGTCTTTTTTCATTGTGTTGGCGCGTATTTTCGGACACAGTCGACGCAATGTGGCCGCGGCGGCAGCAGGAGACGCCAGACGCAGCCGCCGGCGGCGCGCAGCCCGCTGCTCCTCCCAAGCGCGGCGCGTTGCTGAGTCGACCTCAAGGCGCACGTCCGGCTCCTCCCCGGCCGGTGGTGGCCGCGAGCAAGTGGGTACCACGTCGGTCGCTGTCGAGCGCCGAGAAGAAGGCGGAGCCGCCGGCGACGACTCGCAGCGGTGGAGACGACGACGCGGCGTGGCTGCTGCGAGCGGTGGAGAAGAAGAAGGAGAAGAGAAAGGCAGTCAAGACCAGCGAGACGCCGGGCGTGAAGCAGGTGCCGAGTGTCAAGCAAGTGGCGGGAGTGAAGCGGCCGAGGAGCGGGGCCAGCGCCACTGCCGCGGCATCAGAGATCGCGGCGGGGAAGAGACACGAGCCCAGGAGCAAGAGCAAGAGCAAGCAGAGTCTGTCGACGCAGAGCTGGAGGCAGCGGCAGCAGCAGTGGAGCGCGGGCGTCAGACGTACGGACACCGCAGCTGCATCGGCGGAGGAGCTGGCGCGGGTCGAGCAGCAGCAGCAGGGCTTCGAGCTCGTCTTCCAGGAAGTGTTTGGTCGCCAGAAGCAGTCGCAAGCGGCAGCGTCTTCATCCTCGACCGAAGCCAGGCGTCTCGGTCTTGTGGAGAGCAGCGAGGACGACGCAGACGACGAGGGAGTGGAGCAGCGCGGTCTTGCGCTGCCTCCACCCGCCTCTGCTTCTCTCCATCCGCCTGCCGACGACGACAACGACGAGCGCGATGAGGAAGCGGATGGCGAGGAAGAGGACGAAAGCAACGCGTGGTCGTTCCCAACATCCCACAACGCACTGCAACTCGACGACTTCGACGCCAAGACTGCAGACGGCGCGAGTGATGGCCCCGTAGGCGGCGTGGGCTCGGCCGCCGGCCGCGCAGCGTTCGCGCGCTGGAAGGAGGAGGACGCGAGCCACGCCGTGGGCAACAACTTCGTCAAGCTGCACATGCGCAAGCGGTTCAAGGGCAGCTCGGGCAAGGCCAAGAAACTGCCTGCGTACCTGCGGTCGCGCGGCGAGCGGCTGGACGACCGCACGGGGGACGCGGCCGCACCGAAGCTCAAGGACCAGCAGCAGCTCGCGGGAAACGGCAGCGGTGGCTTCTTGAACGACGGGCTCGACTTCATCGACGAGTGTCTGCAGGTGCTGGCCAGGGTCGAGCGCGAGCGCGCGGCCAAGGATCAAGGGGAGGTCACTGCGACCGAGGCCGCAGCAGCGGAGAGCGACCAGGAGAAGGAGGTGCAGACACAGACGGAGGCGGAGGAGCCGCCGCCGCCGCGCTGCCACCACGCGCTGGCGTGTCAGTTGCTGGCGGTCAAGAAGAAGAACAAGAACCACGGCCGCGCGTTCTTCGCGTGCCCGCTGGGCTTCGACGAGGGCCGCTGCGACTTCTTCCTCTGGCAGGACAACCACGTGCAGCTGGCGCTGCGCCAGCTCTTCTCGGCCGGCGACGGCGAGGGCGTCGGGGCCAGCGGCGAGTACGAGCCGCTGGACCTGTCGAGACCCGTCGAGGAGCAGACCGAGGCGCTGCTGACCAACCTGCGGCTCGTGTTCGGGCACGCGCAGTTCCGTCCGGGTCAGGAGTGGGCCATCTCGCGCGTGCTGGCGCGGCGCGACACGCTGCTGGTGCTGCCCACGGGTGCGGGCAAGTCGCTGTGCTACCAGCTGCCGGCGCTCTTCCTGCCGGGCGTGACGCTCGTCATCTCGCCGCTCATCTCGCTCATGCACGACCAGTTCGAGCGCCTGCCGCCCGCGCTCAAGCAGCAGGCCGCGTGCCTGGCGTCCTCGGCCGCCGCCACGGGCAGCAAGGCCGCGTACGCCGCCTTCGTGCGCGACCTGCTGTCCGGCCGCATCCGCCTCGTGCTGCTGTCGCCCGAGCGCGCGCTGGGCCGCGGCATGCAGAAGCTGCTGGCCGCCATCCGCCACCGGCTGTCGCTCGTCTGCGTCGACGAGGCGCACTGCGTGTCCGAGTGGTCCCACCACTTCCGGCCGAGCTACCTGCGGCTCGCGCGCGTCTTCCGGCACGCGCAGTGCGTGCTCGCCATGACGGCCACGGCCTCCCGCCGCGTCGCGGACGACATCGTCGCGCAGCTCGCGCGGCACCAGCGTCTCCGCTCCGGCGAGGACGTGGACGCCGAGCAGCGAGCGAGCATGGTGCTGCAGCTCCCGTGGCAGCGCAGCAACCTGCAGCTGCGCGTGCGCGCCGTCGAGTCGGACGAGCAGCGAACGACGCAGCTGATCCGCTTCCTGGCGACGCACACAGCAGGCGGCGCGGCGGCCGGCGGCGTGATCGTGTACGTGCACCAGCAGCGGCAGACGGAGGAGCTGGCGCGCGTGCTGACGGAGCAGCTGCCGAGACTGCGCGTGGGCTACTACCACGCGCGCATGGAGGCGGAGCACAAGGAGAAGGTGCGCGTGGGCTTCCTGCGCGGCAAGCTGCGCGTCGTGGTGGCCACCATCGCCTTCGGCATGGGCATCGACAAGCAGAACGTGCGCGCCGTCGTGCACTTCCACATGCCCGCGTCCGCCGAGAACTACCTGCAGCAGGTGGGCCGCGCCGGCCGCGACGGCAAGCCTGCTCGCGCGCTGCTCTTCCTCGCGCCCATGGACGCTCGGCTCTTCCGCTCGCTCGCCTTCTCCAACGCGCTGGTCGCCACCCAGCTGCGGTCCCTGCTGCAGCTCGTGCTGCTCGCCGGAGAGGAAGGCGGCCACGCCCTGCACGGCAGCGACGAGCACGCTGTGGCGGTGGGCCGAGGCGACGCCCGCTGGCTCACGGTTGGCGTGCAGTGGGCCGAGCGCGCGCTCGACATGAAGGACGCCACGATCGAGACGTTCCTCACGCTCGCGGCCCAGCGGCTGGCGGCCGACGCCCAGCAGGACCAAGCAGCAGACCAGACCCAGGCTAGCGTGACGCTGTTGCCCACTGGCGCCGCGCGCTGCCGCGTCCAGCTCGCAGACAAGCAGCTGCGGTCGCTGCCCGCCGACTCGGCCGTGCGCCGCCTGCTGCTCGCCGCCGACCGCGGGGACGTCGCGCACGCCCACGTCGAGCGGGAGGTCAACGGCTACTTGAGCACCGCCACGGCCTGCTTCCACGTGGGCGAGATGGCGCTGGCGCTCGACGCCTTGGCCTCCTCCGCCCCTGGCTCGGTGCTGACCGACCACTTCCAACGACTGGAGACCGACGACGACGCGGACGACGACCACGCCGCGCGTGCACAGCGGCGGCTGCTGCAGCAGCTGCGGCAGGCCCAGCTGGACGGCCAGGTGCAGCGCGTGACGCTCGAGGCGCCGGCCTTCCACGTCAAGGTGCAGTTCCCGTCCGGGACGACCGCCGAGCACAAGACGACGCTGGCGGAGGCCCTCGCGCGCGACCTGTTCGCGCAGCACGAGCTCATGGAGCGGCGACAGCTCGCGAGACTCGCGCGGCTGTACGCGGCGCTGTCGACCGCCTCTGTGCCCGCGTCCCAGTGCACCCGCGATGACGGGGAGGGCGAGGAGGCTGAGGAGAAGGCCCGCGAGCTCGAGCACGAGCTGACGCGCTACTTCCACGACGAGGACGGCGGCGCCGGCGCGGAGGACGAGGAGAAGGCCGACCTGAAGCTGCTGGGCGAGGTGCTCGAGCCAATGACCGCGTCCATGGTCGAGCACGTCGAGCGCGACGCCCTCGCGCTCGTGGCGCTCACGAGGCGGGACGTGGAAGCCGCGGACCGCAGTGAGGCCGCCGAGGACAAGCCGACGGAGGAGGAGGACGCACCGCTGCCGTGGACGAGCTTGAGTGTCGCGCGCGTCTTCCACGGGCTCGGGTCGCCCGCGTTCCCTGTGCGCCAGTGGCGGCAGCACCCGCTGTGGCGCAGGTACGACGGCGTGGCCTTCGAGAAGCTCGCGCGGGTCGCGGACCGCGTGCTGCGTGACGGCGACGGAGCGAGTGGATGATAAGCGCGAGTTCGCACGCCTGCGCTTTGGTCAATTGCATTATCAGTAGCATAGTCCACAGCATGCGCCTTCCTCTCTCTCTCTCTCTCGCTGTCGTCTCGCTTCTCGGCCTTCTAGTCGGCCATTCGGTCCGTCGCACGCTAGGCGATCGTGATGGGGAAGCACGAGAGGTCCTTGAGGTCCACGAGCACGATGGTGGCCGTCTCGGCGAAGGACGGCACGGTGATGACGCGCACGGACTGGCCCTTGCCGACGGCGCCAGCACAGTTGCTCGCGTCCACAACGCGCGTCGCGAAGTGCTTCTGGTTGCCAGCGAACAGCACGTGCGGGCACGTCTCGAGGATGAACGGGTCGTCCCTGGTGACCGGGAAACACGCCAGCAGATCCGGCGCCGTCGGCGCAGCGTGCCGCCACTCGAGGCAGCGCTGCAGCGCGTCCAGTGCGCGCTCGGCCGCTTCCTCGCCGCCCTCGTCCTCGCCCGCGGTCTCGTCGTCCGTGGTCATTTCGACGTCCTCGCTCCCGCTGCCGCGCCGCCGCTCGGGCAGCGAGCACTGCAGCACGCTCGCCAGCGGCTGGCCCGAGTGGCCGAAGAAGCCCACGCCGCCGATCTGCGCCTCGTACGGGTTGGTCACGGACCGGAAGGACGAGAAGCGCGCGCTGCACGGGAACAGGCACGGGTGGAAGCTCTGCTGGGGCAGCGCGTAGTTGCTCGGGTCGGCGGCGCCAGGCATGAGGTCCACCGCTATGCTGCTCGCGAGCGTCGACAGCAGCTCGTCCACCTCCTTGAGTGGCACCGCTTGAGCCTCGAGCTGCTCTGCCGCCTGCTTCTTCTTGCTGCTGCCTTCCATGAGCGATGACTCCACCTGCCGGCCAGCCACCGAGTTGCCCACGACGATCGTGCGCACGATCCGAGAGACGAACTGCCGCTCGGCCTCGTCGCCGATGCGGCCGGCCAGGTAGTCGACCAGCAGGTGGTTCCGCAGCGGCGTCGAGCCGCCGTCCGCGCCCATCGACAGTCCGGAGACGAGCGCGACGTACTCACTGTCGTCCCGCGCGGGCAGCGGCGGCTGCGGCGGCAACGACGGCAGGAAGACGCGCGAGACGTGGAAGGCGCCGGTGGCCGTGTCCATGCTGCCCTGCGCACCTAACACGACGCCCGTGACGAGCTGGCCGATGGAGATGTCCCCCACGAGCTCGACGCGGCCGCTCTCGTCCTCCAGCACGAGCTGGTCGTCCTCAGTCGCGAGTGGCGCCACCGTCTGCTCGATGGGCACGAGCCCGCGCTCGCTCGTGAGCGCCTCGAACACGTCGGGCTTCCCGCCCAGCGCCTTGAGCAGCGTGCCGATGATGACGCAGTCGGCGCCGCCCTCGCGCAGGTCGATGATCTTGGGCAGCACGTCGGCCGCGCCGGCCTGCGCCTCCACCTGCCGCGCCACGGCGTCGCGCAGCAGCTGCAGCCGGCTCACGTAAATGTGCGAGAACTGCTGGCTGTACGACTTTTGCTTGAGCACGAAGCGCTGCGGCGGCCGACGCGTCAGACATTAGGAGCAGGAGTGGTCGGGCATGCATATTCGCCATCGCACCTGGTACGTCGGCTTGTACGCGACCGACCGGCGCGCGACCTGCACCACCCACGCGCACCACCATCACGTCGTCGTCAGCATCCGCGCGTAACCCCACGCGTACTCCCCACCGCTTCCAGTCGCTCGCCGGCGCAGCATGAGGCCGCGCAGCAACGCACCGTTTCCGTCGCCATTGGCGCCATCTTGCCGTCTCGAAATCTGCACTCCCGCCAAAAACCAACACCAGGGGTACGCAAGGGTACGACGTACCCCATGCCCTCGAGGGGTACGTCATAAACGTAACGTATCCCTGGCGTTCCCATTTCGCACTCCAATTGGGCGGCAACAAGCGCCGCCCGCCTGCCGTCGCCGCCCCTCGAGCTCTCGCCGCGCTCCGTGACGGGCGCCGCCGGCCGCGGGCGCCATGGGCACGTACCTGGAGGACTATCTGGAGAGCATGTACATGCTCCCGTCCGAGATCAAGCGCAACTTCGACCTCATGCGCGAGCTGGACAAGGTAACGTACCCGCAGCGTACCCGCTGTCACGCGTATCCCCGCTTACATGAATTATGCCATTCCGCAGACGTCGTACCCGCTCATCGAGGAGCTGCGCGCCACGCATCGCAACTTCCTGCGCAGCGCGAGGGAGAAAGTGGCGGCGCGCTGCGCGGACGCGGACCAGCACGAGCCGACGGAGCAGGAGCTGCGCGCGCTGGTCGAGGCGGACGCGCACCTGGCGGCGCTGGGCGAGACCCACGCGCGCGTCGTGCAGAAGCTGGACGAGAAGATCGCCATCGCGGCGCAGTCGTACGACGTCGTGGACCACCACATCCGCCGGCTGGACGCCGACCTCGAGGCCTACGCGGCGCTGCTGCGCGCCAACGGCGAGTTCGAGGAGGACAAGAGCCAGCGCAAGCGCCACAAGGCGGCGGCCGCGGCGGCATCGGCGGCAGCGGCGCTGCAGCCCGTCGCACAACCGGCCCAGGCGCCTTCGACTGCCGCCGCCGCTGCTGCCAGCGCTTCCGGTGCGCAGTACACTCCGCAGGCGCGCAGCAAGGCGTCCGGGGCCTCCGCCAAGGGCTCGAACGCCCCCGCGTCGTCCAGCGCCGCTGCTGGGAGTTCCAGTGCCGTATCGAGTTCGAGCGGACGAGACCGCGCGGCGTCCGTGTCGTCTTCGTCGCAGGCGTCGGGCGTCGGCAAGGCTGGCGCGTCTGGCGGCACGTCGGCGAGCGCGTCCGGCAGCCGGAAGCGCTCGGCTGCCGAGGCCGCGCTGGACGTGGCGGCTCTGGTGAGTGGTCGTGGTGGTGAGGGTGCTAGAGACAGCGGCGGACTGACGATGGTGAATGCGACGACAGGCCTCGCCCGCCATGGCGGTGGAGGACATGCCGATCGACCCGAACGAGCCCATCTACTGCTCGTGCCGGCGCGTGTCGTTCGGGCAGATGGTCGGCTGCGACAACGACGACTGCAAGTACGAGTGGTTCCACTTTGGCTGCGTCGGGCTGGCCGACCAACCGCAGGGCAAGTGGTACTGCCCGGACTGCCGCGCCGCGCTCGGCTTCAAGTGACAGGCCGGCTCAATCAACGAATCTGGAGCATTTCATCCTTTTTTTTTTTCCCCACCTTTCACAGCACCTGAATTGTTCATTTGATTGATAGGTTGAAATGGAGTGAAATGCTGGACAGCTGGATGCAGGACGACTCTCCCCTTGACGCTCGCGGTTCATGTTCGTCAAGGCTCTGCGCAGGAGACGCACGCAGTTGGTTTGGCCGCCATCCTCAGACAATTCACTTTGGTTTCATCAATCAACATCTCACGCAGCTCCCAGGGTCACCTTTGCCAGACGAAAGGCCATCTTGAAGGCCCGCGTCCACCATGTCTGTCAATGTCGGTGTGCTTCAAAGTGCTTGCTGAGCAATGGATGCAAACCCTTGTGGATAGGCAAAGAATAGGAAAATGGCAGCTGTGGTTTCGTCAATCAGGAAGACGTGCCACAAGCAGACATGACCGCCTTGTATCGACTCCACTCCTTCT
Organism: Phytopythium aichiense; assembly: GCA_023338125.1. NCBI lineage: Eukaryota > Oomycota > Peronosporomycetes > Pythiales > Pythiaceae > Phytopythium > Phytopythium aichiense. The sequence goes on along the minus strand of JAADYH010000525.1, from coordinate 845 downwards.
TGGGGTAGCTCGAGCAGACGGCGATGCTGAAGGCCACGATCGCGGCAGCAATGAGCAACTCGCGGGGCAGCACGATGCCGTACACGGGCATCTCGACGAAGGCCATGAAGGCGGCGCCACAGACGATCGCGAAACACACCAGCACGACCGGAATCGACAGGAACGAGCGCGTAGCCGCCGGCGGCTCCACCACAGCGTCAACGACTTCCTCCAGCGGCAACGCAAATTCTGCAGCAGCGGCCATCGCGTCTTCAGCACCGTCCGCGAATGGGATCAACGCGCAGGCCGTGCTGATTGAGACAGTCTTCGCGATGCCCACCATGAGCTTGCCATAGTTGGTCTTGAGCGATACGAGTCCGCGGCGCTTGACTTCCGCCGTGCACAGCTTGCTCTGCGCGCTGTAGTTGATGGTCCAGTACACGCGTCTGCCAACGACTGGCCTCGTGACGATCATTGATATCCCGAGCGTGGTGACCGCGCTGACCAAGCCGACAGATGACCCGCAGACGCTCTTGGTCGTGTAGCGCACCCACATCTCGTACACGTCCTTCTCCTTCTGCAGCAGCTCGGAGTTGCTCATACTCCGCACGTTGAGGCTCTCCATCTTGTCGTGTTTGTCGGAGGCGAATTGCAGAATGGGAGTGCCAAGCTGTCGTGGTCAGGGCGAAAGAGTTGGCCCCGGCGCCAAGCCTCCACGCATCGAACTAAAGGGCCGGACGCGCGGCGGTGGGCCAGCACTGTGTTTCATCTCGCGCGGTTCAGCATTCTATAGGCTGTCGACGCGAACCTGGGTGCGTGATAGACCCACCGCGACTAATTTGGACAGGCGAGTCCGCGTTCCTCTC
>JAADYH010000524.1:0-19142 GCA_023338125.1 Phytopythium aichiense | reverse complement strand
CTGGAACCGCGACGTCAACGCCACCCGCAACATCCTCGAACTGCTCGCTACCAGACTGATGGGTCTCGGGAGGATTGCTGCCTTTGCTCGAGCTCGAGGGTGACGCGGGTCTCATCTCCATGCAATGTGGGTGGGAAGGATTTTTCTCCGTGACCACGCCACCAGGTAATTTCGATCGTTCGCATTTCGATCGTTCGATTCGATAGTCCTTGATAACCGCCGCCAGACGACGTCGGTTCGTTGGCGAAACGTGAATGGTGGTGGAAGATGGACTTTGGTCCGTTTGTCGTTGCGGGGGACAGTACTACGCTCGCGCGGCGTCAGACGACTCGGAAATCGACTGCAGTGCTTCTCAATCGCAGGTGAGTCCAACTTGGCAGTACCCTTTTGAAGCTGGACACGATTCGACTCAACTAATGACCTCGTTGATGTTTCATGTCCAGAATTGCGTCGATGGCTCCAAGCGCGCCGCGTGGATATCGAGGTAATAGCATTGACCATAGAGCCTTCCTTACTCGCGACACTTTCGATCTGACGTAAGCATGAATCGCAGCATTTTCTCGGCGATCGGGAGCGTTCTCTTGATCCTGTTGTCTCCGATCATCGGGCACGCCTCGGACATGTTCGGCCGCAAGGTGAGCGACGATTGGAACGTTTGGTCGTCTGTCCACGGGTTCATTTATATCTTGTTGCCGACAATCTTCAGGTCTTCCTGCTTGCTCGCCAAGTCCTGAATGTCGCTTTGCCAGTGACTGCTATCTACTTCATCCAACCTTCTGGATCCATTATTCCCTACTTCATCCTGACGCTCGTGACCTCTGCATTCGGGTAGGTGCGCTAGCCCCAATGAACTTGATAACTATGTTCTTACTGTCGCTATATGTTTCTCGCAGCACTGATGGCGTCTCCGGAGCTGCGCCAGCTGACATGATCCCGCCATCCAAGCGCGCCGCGGCGTTCGGCTATATCTTTGCGGGGACTGTCCTGGGCTACTGTGTGGAATCCGGCTTGGCCTCGCTGCTGTCTGGGGTACGAATTCGATCGCGGTCAATCAAGCTCAACGATTGAGAGCTAACAATCTCTCGGTGCTTTAGATCAATGCGATCCTGGTCACACTGGGCATTGCGATCGTGCAAGTCACTTGGGTGGTGTTCGCGTTCAGTGAAACGCTGCCACCCGAGGCTCGAGCTTCCAAGAATGTGTGCGCCATCGGCAATCCTCTCTGCTCCATGATGATCCTCTTCCGAACCCGGTTGTTTGTCTGCCTCACGATGCTGATTGCACTGTCGAGTTTCGCTACGACGGGCATCCTCCAGATCCAGTTCTACTTCCTCAACGTGGGTCGAAACTCTCTCTCGGCCAGTCGAATCGTCTGTGAGTCCACACCAACTAACGTTTGCCTTGCTATTCCAGATTGTGGTAGGCTTCGACTCCAAGGACCTCGCATACCTCAGCCTCATCGGTGCTGCTGCCTCCATCATTGGCCAGGCTTTCGTTCTGCAGCCGTTGGTCAGTCGAGTTCACGAGCGAGGTGTCATTATCGTCTCGTTCGTCGATCATGTGTTGGCGGCACTCGTGATAATCATCATCGCCGGCTATTACCCGCACAAGTGGCCCGCATTCGTCACAGTTTGCGCTGGTATCCTCGCAAGCTTATCGTTCCCGGCCATCTCAGCGCTCACCTCCGTGAACATCTCGGAGAAGGTATGTTGGCACTGTCGATGCTGAAATTTGCGTTGACTGATCGAATACGTCCAACAGGAGCAAGGCCGTGTGCAAGGCGCAATCTACGGCGTCCGCGCGCTGTTCGACGCGGTTGGGACACTCATCTATGGGCGACTCTACGGCACGATGAAAACGGGGTCGTCCCTGTCGCGAATGACTCCTTATCTCCTCTCAGCAGGTGTCTATGTGGTCGGGACCGCAATCGCAGCCCTTCTACCCAAGCAACAGAGGGTGACGCGATTGAGTACCACACAGGACGACGAAGAATCCGACGGCGGATATGCCATGTGGAGTACAAGTAGTAGCCGTCGAACACTATCCAGCGTCAACCACGACAGGTCCATATCGATTATTTGATGAATGCGATGCGCTTTGAATGTCAGTGAGACACAAATCTATCAAACGAACAAGTCAACTGGTCTCTTCATCGGTTTTGTGAAGAATGGAAAGCTCGTTGGATATCTGTGTGGCAAACGACATACAAACAGTTGATTTCGCGATTCGAACTGAAGAGACTCAGCCACAATGTTGGCAATGCATCCGGCTCCGTGGCCGCCGAGGCGGTCGTGGGCTTTCGTACCGGGTCGACCTTGTCGCCATTGCTGCCGTCAATCCTGTCTACACTGACGCATTCTTCACACCCTCTATGTTGCGTGCGGGGTCGCATTTGCTAGTTTCCTGTGGGTGGTGTTCGCGTTCGAAGAGACCCATGCCAACAAAAAACGAAAGTGTGTGCTGTCGGCAACCCGCTATCCTCTTCCGCTTCGCGGCTGCTTGGATGCACTGATCGCGTTGTTGGGCTTCGCTACCGTGTGGCTGCTTGCAGTTCAGTTCTTCATCCTCAACGTGAGTGTTTCTGCTTCGGTGAATGCTCCCTCTTGTTTCGACTCCGCCGACTTGAATATATGTGGGCTCCAACACCACCGAATTCGGGTGCCTCATGTTTGCTGGCGCCGCTACGAGCATCATTGACCAAGAACTGCTGCTTCAGCCACTTATCCGCCGCTTCCAAGAGCGATATAGCATGGTTACCTCGCTCCCCGCCCTATCTACGGCAGTCCTCGTGTCCGCCGTGGTCGTCCGGCTGTATCCGCACAAGTAACGGGTCTTCATCTTGGTGCCATTTGGTATTCTGGCATGACTGTCGACCCCCGCCGCCTCAGCGCTAGCGTCGATGAGCATCTCGGATCAAGTCCGTACAACTCCCCTCGGCGATCGAGAAAGGGGTTGAAGCTCGCACTTGCCGCCACTCAGGAACAAGGCAAGCTTCATTGCGCCATCTGCGGTGAGCGAGCACTGCTCGATGAGCTATTTTGTCTGGACTTCGGCAGGCTGGACCCGTCGACCCGTCCAGCATCGCCAGTGACAAGTCTCTGACCATAATCTGAAGCATGGGAGGCCTCAAGGCAGTGTTGGAACGGTTTTGATTGTGACTGCTGCGACGCGTGAACACAGTGGAGACTGCAGTCGCCTCGATGCAGTCACCTCATGGAGCCACGTCACGACTCGGAGCCCAAGGGTGCGGCACGGAAAGATTCGCCACCTCGATGGTCGCCGATCGCTTTTCTTGTGAAGACTTGGGACTGCGGAAGCTGAATCATCCGAAACACTCATCCGTCACCATATTCATTTCCAAAGATTCTACGGCACTTTGTTGATATCAAATAGTGCTGTCGACACGAATAGTATCTCGGCGAATATCTAATCATAGAGTGTGAATGCGTTAGTCGATATTGAAGCCTGACGCGGAGAAGACGAACAACAAGCGGGCCGCGATGGAGGCCGCCGCCGCCGTCCCCTCCACGCCTGTGCTGGCGCCGCCACCGCTGGTCCGGGCCCAGCGCAAAGCCTCGGAGCGGTCGCTGATGCTGCGCATTGGTCCGCTGGTGGCGCTGAGCTTTTTGCAGGCGGCGTCCTTCGGCATCATGGGGCCGATGCTGCCAATCGCAATGACCGAGGTGCGCGTCCTCCCTCGCTCGCTCTCGTCGGTGATCTCCATGCAAAGCCTAACGACGAGCATCTCGTTGTGTGTGTGGCGCAGTACTTTGCGCGCATTTACACGCAGGGCGGGCCGATCGACTGCGGCCAGTCGCCGCATCTTCCGGTGCGGGGTTTCTCTTGGCTCCAGTATGGTGGATTGCCGATCGTGGTCTCACATGCCGCGACTGCGGACTGCTGCAGGCGTGCGTTCACGGGTCCAAGGAGGCCGCGTGGCTGTCCAGGTACTGTGATCAAGTAGCACTGATAGCAACACGTCGAGCTGTGAATGATGACACTCCTGGTTGGCACCTTCCTGCAGCATGTTCTCGGCGGTCGGCTGCGGGTTCCTGTTCTTCCTCTCGCCGGTGCTCGGCCAGGCGTCGGACGTATTCGGCCGAAAGGTGCGCGCATTCCCCGCAGGTTAGTCGCTGCTATGTATCGTTGTCTAACTGGTGTCCTCCCTTGTAAGCCGTTCCTGGTGCTCAGCCAAGTGGTGCGCGTCGGCGTCCCCTTCTCCGTCATGTTCTTCATGCAACCCGACGGGTCCATCTGGCCGTACTTCATCCTTCGCCTCATCGACTCAGGTGTCGGGTGAGTGGTTTGCACGCTGATGAAGTCGATATTCGCACGGGGATTGATCTCTTACATTGCAAATGCAGAACCGCCGGCGTCATGAGCGCGTCCATCGCGGACGTCGTGGAGCCGGCGCAGCGCGCGGCGGCCTTTGGGCTCTCGTTCGCGAGTTTCTCGGTCGGCTTTTGTGTCGCGTCGTTCGTCGCTCCTTATTCCACGCGGGTACGTCTCGTCGGAATGGGTTTCGTCGTGAGGTGTCCACCATTCACCAAGATGCGGCTGGCGTGACTACAGGCGACGAACCTCCAGATTGCAGCGGGCTTGTTTGTCCTGCGTGTGGTGTGGGCGGTCGCCGTTTTGCCCGAGACGCTCCCTCAGAACCCAGCGTCACCTCGAAAGGCACGCTGGCGCATCGAGAACCCCATCCGATCCATGGCCATCCTGTACCGATCCCGGCTGTTCATCAGCTTGACGTGCCTGGTCGCGCTCACGAGCTTCGTCTCGAACGGTCTGTGGCAGATCCGCACGTTCTACCTCAACGTGAGTGCCGCCGGTTCATTGCTTGTTTACACAGCAGGGTCTGAATCCATGCTGTGCCAACCTGCAGACCGTGCTGGGCTTTGACGAGAAGAACGTGGCGCACCTGATGCTCGTGAGTGGTCTCGCGTCCATCTTCTCGCAGACGCTGCTGCTCCGCCCGCTAATGCACCTGATGCGGGAGCGCGGCGTGATCATCGTCGCGCTCCTTGGCTGCATCCTCGAATCGGGCGGCTTTGCCGCGACGGCTTTTTACCCCAAGAAGTGGATCGCGTTCACCCTCACCGCTCCTGGTTGCCTCTCCGACCTGTCGTTCGCAGCCATCTCGTCGCTCAAGTCGATCAACTGCTCGGAAAAGGTACTTGACGGCGTGGAACGCAAAACCTGCAGCTCCGCTAACGGTATGCACTTGTTCACTGTGACGCCAGGAGCAAGGACGGCTCCAGGGTGCCATCTACGGCGCGCGCGCGATCTTCGAGGCCACGGGACCGGTGCTCTTCTCGAGTCTGTACGCAGCTATGAAGGAGGACGAGGTGTGGTCCCGCGCGATGCCATACCTCGTTGCTTCGGCGACGTACGTGGCCGGCATCGGTGTGGCGATCTCGCTACCGGGCGGTGGCGGCAAGAAGACTGCGCCGGCACCCGACACGCGGCCGCCGGCGTCGCCCAAGGTCGTCGCGCCACTCATGTCGCCCACGTTCGGCATGTCGTCCAGCGCGGAGATGGGGATGTACGAGACGACAGACAATGAGAGCGACGACGACAATGCCATGTTCCAGTCGCTGGCGTTTGCTATCGGGCGAGAGGAGGAGACCGAGGAGCTGGCGAGGCCGCTGCTAAGCGACGCGGAGAGCGCGGCCTGAGCCCTCGAAGGTCCGGAGACCGTCATCCCGATCGCATGGAAGCGGTGTATGAATAGCGTGACGAGAGCTGTGCAGGCGCTGAATGCAGAGCCGACGTCGAGTCGTCTGTTTTCATGGTCAATCCGAGAATTACATTGTGCTCATGGCGATAATAATGGTCTTACAAGAAGACGCTGCGCACTCCAGGGTCCGCTGGGCCCTCCATCTCGACCACCTCCGTGTTGAACGGGAAGTCCGGGTTGGCGAAGAGTCGCATGACCCCCGCGAGGCCTCCCGCCTCGACGGGCATCTCCTGCATGCAGCTGACGACGAACGGGTCCATCTCGAGCCCGCCCAGGCGCTTGAGGACGTTGAACTGCTGGTTGGCCGTGTTGGGCCGCAGCTCGAACGGTGTCGGCCGCCCGCCAGCGACGCGCTCGAGCAGCTTCATGACGTCCTCAACGAATGCGCTGGCGGTGACGGCGGTACCCTTCTGCTGCGAGAGCCACACGGGCCGAGCCACGCGGACGCGGCCGCTGTTGGCGACCGCCACGAACGCGTCCACCTGCGGCCACCGCCAGTCGATCAGCAGGCCCGACCGGTGGAACTCCCACTCCTGTGCAGCGACAGCGACAGTGACGCGTCAGATCGACGGCCGCATGAGCAGGATCAGCAGGTGATCGATCGTACGTCGGGGCGTCCGAGCAGCGTCAATGTGCGCTGGCCAGCGTCGACGTCCGACTCGCCTGACGTGTCGCTCATGCGGTCCTCCCAATCCATCGAGGGCCCGGCGCGCAGCTGCAGCGATGAGTTGATGCCTTGTCGGCGAGTTGGTAAGTGCTCGTGCATGGTAAGAGGCCGACGGCCAGTGAACCAGCCGCAGGAGATGCGCGCTCGCTTGCTGGTTGCCTGGCTGTCGTCGGAGGCGGCCCAGCGTCGCTCCAGGAATGGAAGGAGCAGTCTGCAGCACGTAGGTCGTCCGTGGATCAGGGCGGCGGCGTGAGGGATGACTGCTTGGGGCCGACGGCGGCGCAGTCATCATGGCGACCGGTGGGTTCTCCTCAAGCGGGGGTGCACCTCATGCTGGTGAAATCGAAGGGATCGCGCATTGGCAAAAGCGGAGCGTAAGAGAAGCGTTGACTGGGTGGGAATTTACAGGATACGCCCCGTTTCTGTCAGCGATGACTGGTTACAGTGTAACTTTTGCGGTCCTCATCAACTCGATGCAAAGCAGTCATCTGCTTGGAGGTCCACGGTGGGGCACGATCCATGGCGACGGCGAGAGGCTTCGCTTGTCGACTGCGGCTCTCGAGGCTGCGCATCCGTTGGAAATCCGAGCGATCGCTGGTCTCTGAATGCCTGTTCTCGACCAGCAAGTTGGTGACATCGGATGGCTCGCCAAATTGGCCGTCAACTTGACGACCGAATTGCAACAGTCGTCCCTGGGAGTCGGCCGTGCGCAGATGACGCCAATCGCAAGATGCGGAGAGGTGTGATGGCGTTGCACATGCGCACAGTTGTGCGGGAGGAGCATGCGCCACACGCTGTGGAACGCTGCGGGCATGCAGTCATCGACCTGGTCGCGACCATTTTGAGAGCGCGGTCGAGGCGACGGTTGCGCATGCACACCTCTCGATGGAACGAGCCACCTCTCCGGTGGACGATTGTCACGGTGGACGGGATCTGATACTGAACACAAGCTCCAGTGGGGGCGATCTCAACTCCATTTCACTTCGTTATGGCACTCGCGGCGACATCTTGGCTTGCTCTATTCCTCACTGAGAGGCGGCTTCATCAAAGCGAGTCCTTCGACCACCAGAAGGCCCGACGGTGCGGGGCCGGCGGCTGCGCGAGCAGCAAGGTACCTCTGTCCGTCGCGTCGCACCCGCGGAGCTGGCTCACCGAGTGCACGCGCGCGAGCCTCGCACTGGCTGAGAGCATCGCTAGCCGCTTCTGCACGAACGGGTGGACCTCGATGTGACTGAGTCGGATGCACACCTGCGCGGCCTGGTTGGGCGCCTGTAGATGGAGCACCGAGTCGCTCACGCCGTCGGCGATCTCGGCGAGATGCGCCATGGTGTCGCTGATGAAGCCATCGATGGTGACGCGACCAGGGCTCTCGGTCAGCCACGGAAGGTACCCTTCGTCGTCGTCCAGTTGGTCGTCCACGGCTGTAGTAGCGGCATCACCTTCGACCATCATCTGCTGGATGGCGTTGCGGTCCCAGTGGATGCAGAGCAAATGGGATACGCACGGGCAGCACAAACGAAGGCATGATCAGCGAGTGAGCCAGAGAACGAGAGAAACTCGACGTGTTGCCGATCCGCAGCAACTTATAGAATGAGAATCGTCCATGGATCTTGCATCCTGTACAACCGTCAAGTCACACAGCGATTCGGAGAAAGCAATTGTAGTGCAGAATGGTTGACTGGAAACGCACGTCCATCTGGAAGAGCGTCACGCGTAGGGCTTCCAGATTGCCGCCATTCAACACATGCAACATCTGCAAACTGTTGTGATTCATCCGAAGCCGTTTGTGAGATCTGCTCCTCGCAAACTTCACGCGAGCACAGGGATCTAGACATCTAGACCTTCCTACCCTTTGTCAGTCAAAGAAGACAGCGAGCGGCTCAACGCATTCACCTTCACTTGAGACACTGTTGTCGATGCCTTCCGACTGCCTACATTCCTATTCGAATGTCAAAAGTTGAGATAGGTGATAACCAGAGCGTGTAGCCCTTTCAATAGTTTCTCCTCGGAGCCTTAGGCTGCCAACGAAGCATTAAAGCGCGATGGGAATGAGGCCGACGCTCGTTTTATCAACGAGACCGTGGTGATTGGAGGTTGAGCTTGCTGAGTTTCCGCTTTTCTCCTATTGATGATGCCAGGTGGGTCTGTATCATAGTCCTCTCGATGATTCCCAACTCAAGGACCACCAACGCTGATGGACACAGTCATTCAAGAACAACCGAGAGGATCGTTCACCGACAACACTTAGTCAGGGGTAGCTTGAACTCAGCATGAGAAAAAAATTGCATCTCAGCACGATCCAGCAAGGTTGCAACCCGTCGATGTGCTTAGGATGGCACTCTCTTCGTCATTTGAAGTGTTCACCGGGAGTCTGAGGCGCTGCATCATGAGCCAATAGCGTAGAACTCTCATCTGCGCTGTTGGTCGTTGCCACCGCGCGTGCCATCTCCGCTTCCATCCTTGCGCTCGCAGTGAGTCCAGCTCTGCCGTCGTCGCTTCCAGATTTGCTTGGCGACGGAAGCATAAACTCCTTCGCGAGCTGCTTGGACTCAGCATACACCTCTGGCGTTATGCTAGAATGCTGCTGAAAATGTTCTGCGGCGATGATGTTATCGAATTCTGGTAAGCGGGGCTCGTTGATGTCACACTCGGCTTGTCGACTCGCATCTTGCTCGTCGAACACTCGAGACGTTGGAACACTGACGATTTTGTCCACAACCACAGTGCGACCGCTCCAGAGCCACGTCTCGCGCACTTTGACCGCCATGATCTCAGCGTCTGGCGCCGGCACATTCCGTGACATCACCTGTCGGTCCTTGAGCCACCACTTGCCGCGCTTCGTGTCAACTGGGACTTGGTTGACGTACTCGCTCTCCAGCGAGCGGCTTTGGCGTTGACCGCGCTCTTCGTAGAAGGAGACTCCTTTAATTGGAGCAACGGCTGTAGTCATCCCATTGGTGTTGCGCCGCGGACTCGGATCTCTGGGACTTGGAGGCTGAGGCGGCTTCCCGACACGGAACGATCCGCCGAGAGGCTTCACCGGCGAGTCTTGGCGCGCACTCCCGCCCTTCAGGTCTCCACCATCACTACTGCTTCCCCGCTGTCCATCCACTTGCGCCCGCAGCAGCTCGAGCTCGCGCCGCAGCGCCTGGATCTCGTCCTCCTTGTCCATTTTGTCGGCGAATTGTCCAGAGTGGCGGCGTCGCTTCGGGTCCTTCAAGGACCATCACTCTTCTATGAATGAATGCGTTTACACGGGGAGAGATCACTTTGCCAAACGAGACTCGCCCATATAAAGTCTCATATTTCCCATTGAGAAGATCTCACACTTGTCGACGAGACTCGCCCAGCCGACTAACGACGACGGAGACGCCTGGACGATGCTGCCAATCGAAGCGCAACCGCTGCTGGAGGAAGAAATGGGCATCACGGCCGCCTCGACGGACGCGCCGCCGTCCTCGTCCTCCCCTCCCTCCTCCACCTCTGGTAGTCGCAAGGTCGGCGGCCGGAAGCCTCTACGTGTGGGCTCGTTCACCCGGCGCAGCGACTGGAGCGATGGTCACTCGTACACGGACCTGCACTCGCTCGCCAAGGACGCGGAAGAGGCTGCGCGAGTGCCTACGAGGAATGCGCTCGGGACTATCAATGTGCGTTCGTCGTGAGTTGGCATGGAGCCAGCATCAAGGTGGCTGACACAAAGCGAGTCTATTTGCTGGGTAGGGCGTGTATGTGCCGTGTCTGCTCAACATCATCGGCGTGATCCTTTTCCTGCGACTCGGGTGGGGTGTGGGTCAGGCGGGCGTCGAGGGCATGCTGTGGATCTTCTTCATGGCCGAGGCGCAGGCCGTTCTCACGGTGCTCTCAGCCAGTACCATCGCCAGCAACGGCGCCATGCAGGGCGGCGGCTCCTACTACCTCATCAGGTGAGCCAACGTAAAGCTATAGAGCCTTCACGGGTCGATCAAATACGTGCTGACGAGCGTTGGGCGTTTGCGTCTAGCCGCTCACTCGGGCCAGAGTTTGGAGGCGCGGTCGGCCTGCTCTTCTACTTTCTCTATGCGGTCGGCGTCTCCATGTACCTCGTGGGATTTGCCGAGGAGGCGCACCAGACGTGGTTCGCGGACGCAACGGACGCGCGGGTCGGGAAGAAGGGCGTGGTGGTCATCATCGCCACTCTGGCGCTCGTCGTCATCGTCGTCATCGCGTTCATCGGCGCGCAGGCGTTCGCGCGCGTCAACAAGTACCTGTTCATTCTGCAGTTCGCATGCGTGGCCATCGGCGCGCTCTTCATCTATGCTGGCAGTCCTCACGAGCTCAAGAGCGGCGGAGAGTTCACCGGCCCGCGCCTCGCCACGCTGCAGGAGAACACGCCGCCGCACCTGACAGACGAGCTGCATGTCTGCGATGACATTGATCCGTGCACTATCGCGGGTGTCTATGGTACGCTGGAGCCATTCTGCGGTGCGATTTCTAATTGGCTCTTGACACGCCTCATGGACTTGCGACAGCGATCGTGTTTCCTCTCGCGACGGGGTTCATGGAAGGGCTGAACTTGTCGGGCGACCTGCAGAACCCAGGTTCGTGGGAGTGGTTGATTTGATAGCACTGCAGATGGTGCCATCTAATGCGTCTTTGTATTGCGCTGCCAGGCAAGAGCATCCCTGTGGGCACGCTTGCAGCGGTGGGCACGTCGTGCGTCGTCTACATTACCCTGATTATCACGTTTGCGGCATCCTTCACGGGTGTGACGCTGCGCACCAACTTCTCCTTCTTCCAAGAGGCTTCCGACTACCCGATGGTGGTCATTGTCGGCGTGCTCGTGTCGTGCTTCTCGTCTGGGCTCGGTGCCTTGTTTGGCGCTTCGAGGATTCTGCAGGCGATTGCCAGGGACGATCTGTTTCCCCCGCTCAAGATCATGGCTCAAGGCACGACAGTCGGCGACGAGCCTCGCAACGCTGTGATCTTGACGGCGGTGATCACGCAAGTCTTCATTTGCTTCGGAGACCTGGACGTGATTGCGCCGATTTGCACCTCGTTCTTCTGCCTCGCGTACGCAGCAGTGAACCTGACGTGCTTTCTGTTGCAAGTGACCGGTGTCCCCAACTTCCGCCCATCGTTTCGACACCATTCGTGGCACCTCGCGCTTATTGGAGCGGTGCTGAACATCGGCGTGATGATCTACCTCAACGCCATGTACGCCGTGATCTCGCTATTGATACTCTGCTGCATCTTCGTGTACCTGTACATCGCTGGCGCGCCGAAGTCCTGGGGCGACATCAGTCAGGCGCTGATTTACCACCAAGTCCGCAAGTATCTGCTGCGACTGGACACGCGCAAGGCGCACACCAAGTACTGGCGCCCGTCGATCCTGCTGCTGACCAACAGTATCGACTGCGCGGAAGCCAAGCTGTGTAACAACCTAAAGAAGGGCGGGCTCTACATCATCGGGTCGGTGATTCCTGGCCCGTTCGACGCCAATTCGCACCAGCGGTGCGGCGACAAATACAACGAGTGGCTCGGACATATCTTCCAGACGAAGCTCAAGGCGATCCCTGAGGTGGGTGCTCTTGAAGGGGAGTGAGTGGTACTGGAGGCTGGTGGCTCAATCTGGAGCGGTGCTGCCACTTGTTGTCGCCAGGTTATTGTCGCGACCGACACCCGAGAAGGCTACCGGATCTTGATGCAGTCAGCTGGGCTGGGAGGGATGCAGATCAACACGGTCGTCATTCCGTGGACCCACGGCACTGGCAATCTCCACAGCAACCACTTGGACTCGCGGACGCCGCTCGACTTTGTCGGTCTGCTCGCCGACGGAGTGCTGCTCAAGCGCAACGTCGTGGTTGCTCGTCACGCGGACCAACTGGACCGGCGGTTGTTCACCTCCAAGGCGGCAGCAGGGGACGACAAGTCGGCCCTCACGCAGCCGTCGAGCAAGCAGACGATCGACGTGTGGGTAACATCCGATTGGGGAGACGTGACGGTGGACGCGAGCGCGGCGCTCATGTTGCAGCTCGCGTACGTGCTGTACTCGAACCCTCGGTGGCGCGTGCGCACGTCGCTGCGGCTGCTCAAGCTGAGCGCGAACAGCGACGCCGGCGCGCTCCAGCGCGAGCGCAAGCACCTCGAGCGCCTCGCAGAGAAGCTGCGCGTGGACTCGCACGTGACGGACCTGGTGGTCGTGCCCGCGTACTCGTCGTCCGCCAGCTTGTCGGTCGCCCCGACCTCCATCGACGTGCTACAGGACCCGCAGCAGGCCAACCTGGCGCTCCAGCGTCACTCGCGACACTCGGTCCAGCTGCTGCTGCCGCTGCCGGACCCCCGGCCGTTCGCCTGTGACGAGGCAGCCGCGGCGGCGTATTTGGGGCGGCTGGCGCAGCTGACCGATTCGCTGCCGTCGACGCTGCTCGTGTCACTGGACGATGACGCGCCCTCTGTCATCTCCGTCGGAATCTGATCTGAATCAGAGGAGGTTTTCAGCAAGTGCAAAAAACGGACAGCTGGTGGACGATTTTCTTGTCCCAACATGGCGACAAATCAGCGTCTTGTTTTTGTTGAATCAAACATTCCTTCGACATATGATATAATTGATTATATTGTGAAATGTATTTCGGGAGGATAATGTTTTCTTCGATTCTCGGAGCCTGCGAAACTATATTCGTTTGCAATGACTTGAATATATGAATTAATTCAACATATTAGTATTAGTGTATATATTCAAGTCCAACTACAAAATACTTTTATAAAATTAAACGATTCATGAAAATTCACTACGCTGCATGGTCAGGCAGCAGATATCTGCACGCCCGACAGTTCCGCTTTTTCGGATCGGATTGACTGATTGCTCGGCATTGAGCGCTCGAGAGAGGAGCAGCGAAGCGCGAGGCCTCGGAGCGGAAGCAGCAGCAAGTATTCACCCGCATCATGGGCGCGACGCAGTCGCTGGCGGGCGTGCAGGCCTGGTGCTGTGGTGCCGGCGCGCGAGACGAGCGCCACCGACTGCAGCCCGGCCGGCGGCGGTTCCTCAACGGTCGCGTCAAGGACACGGCGGCGATCAAGGCGCAGCCCGCGGCGGCCTCGCGGCCCAAGGTCAGGCTCGAGATGGGTCGCGGATTGGGGGCGCTGACTTGCTGACGACGCGTGCGGGGTGCGCGGTCGACAGCCGATCAGCGTCAAGGGACCAGCGTACACGGAGGGGTCGCTCGAGAGCAAGTACGAGCTACTGTCGGAGATCGGTGCGTTCGTGCGCAGGAAGCGTGGGGTGGTCGGAGGCTGTGGGTGGCCGCTGATGGGGTGTGTTGTCGCGCTGCAGGGCATGGTGGGACGTCGGTCGTGTACCGGTGCCAGAACCGGCGCACTGGGAACGTTCACGCGTGCAAGATCATCGACCGCCGGATGGTCTTGCAGACCCACAATGTGCTGATGGAGCAGTTCCAAGTACGTTGCGCTGCCGATGATGCTGTCAATGAGGCGCCAACGGTCGTGTGCGGAGTGACGGACGACCGACCATGCTTCATTGGCGTGCGTGTGACTACCAAAGGTGGAGATCCAGGTGCTCCAGTCCATGAACCACCCTAACATCATCCACATCGATGACGTGTACCTGACCGACTCGAAGATCTGCATGGTACGGCATTTAGAGAGCATCTGTGTGTGTTTATCTGTCGCTAACGCGTTGTGGCTCTGCCTGCAACTGCTCGCTAGGTGACCGAGTTCATGGGTGGTGGAGAGCTTTTCGACTACATTGTGGAAAAAGGGTCGGTCGGGTTCTCCCGTTGGTTGCACCTGCAGTTTGCCACAGTTGAACCTTGGGTCTCATCGTTTACCCTTTCGGCGTGTGGGTGGTTTATAGTACGCTGTCGGAGCTCGAAGCGAGCGCGATCGTCCGCAAGATCACGTCAGCCGTGGCGTACATGCACGCCTGCGGCGTTGTCCACCGGGATCTTAAACCAGGTACGGGGATCGTTCCCCTCTCTGATGTCTACGACGTCTACAGCCGATTGAATGGCTAACCTCTCCATCGTGTGCTCAAACGCCGCAGAAAACCTCATGCTGACGAGCAAATCGCGTGGGGCGGAGGTGAAGATCATTGATTTCGGGCTTGCCAAGCTGCTGGACGCGGACAACACCACGGCGTCGTTCCTGGGGACGAGAGGGTACCTCGCCCCCGAAATGCTCCAGCGACAAGCGTACACGATGAGTGTCGATATGTGGGCGCTCGGTGTGATCGTCTACGTGCTCCTTTGCGGTTGCCTTCCGTTCAATGACGACGGCAGCCGCATCCCCAACATGACCGTCGCCCGGGTACGCCTCCCTCTCGGCAACGCTTGTTTGTTGTGGTGACACTGACCATATCCTTGTCTTCACTGCCTTCTCCACTTCAGGCCAAGTTCGGACTGCGCTTCCCGCGGTGGGCCAGCGGACTCTCCGAGAGTGCGAAAGACCTCCTGCGCCACTTGCTCGGTGCGTCGAATGTGCTCTCTCTGTGCGCTATGACAATCCGAGGGCTGACCTGTGCGTCCACTGGCTGATAACAGAGGTGGACGCGACCAAGCGGTACACGGCCGACCAGGCGCTGGCACACCCGTGGGTGACGGGCCAGCGCACGCCGAACCAGTTCCTCAAGTCGCCCAACTACCTGCGCACGATCAAGAAGGAGCGGCTGCTCGCGCAGAAGACTGGCGCCGCGTCGCCCTACGATCCGGAGCGCGAGGCGAACGGCCAGTCTGGCCGCACCATCGCCAACAGGAGGCAGTCACATTGACGAGGGTCCTTCCTCGGTCCACGCTTGAACTTGAAGTGGTCGACGTGGGGCGTGCAGCTCCGATTCTTCTTTTTGGCCAATGGAAAGCCTCAGAGAGCATTTTGAACCAATAGAACCACCTGAAGGGTCTGCATTTCAGCGAATCAACCGACAGATCAAGTCTTTGGTGGCGGTGGGAGAAGAATGTTGCACGAAGGTAGCGCGACCCGTCCGCAGCGCTCCGAGCGGCGCCAATGCCCAATTTGCAGCGTCGCGCGCAGGTCCAAGGCTTCCTTCCAGTCGTCCAGCGTCCGCCGGCCTCCTGACGTCTCTCCTGGTCGTATACGGGTCTAGACGAGCATTCGGCAGGTGAGTGAAGGTGCCACAGGTCCCCAGCTGTTGATCCGTGTGCTCGCCGCTCTCCAACTTGCCGGATTGGCGGCGCGACGGACCAAGGGCGAGCGCGGAGAAGCAACGCAAGATGCGGCGCTCGACGCGGCTGGAGGCGGCCAACGGCAAGAAAGGCACGCGCATCTCGGAGATGATCGCGCGGCACGCGGACCATGTGCGCCAGGTGGGGTCGTCGGTCGATTGGCGTGGCTGCAGGCTCGGTGCTTAACCTTTTTGGCTGTGCGTTGGTGTTGGGTGCGGCAGGACGACGCGGAGGAGGAATGGGTGCCACCGGCAGAGGACGGAGAGGTTGACGAAGACGAGGAAGAGGAAGAGGAGGACAACCACTCGTCGGACTCGGACTTCTCGGCGGAGGAGCGGCCGCGCACCAGAGGCGTGCCGCGTGGGGCCAAGCGGCGCATCCAGGTGTCGTCCAGCGACAGCTCTGGCGAGGAGCAGGAGGCGCGGGCCGCTCGGGTAAAGCGCGAACCACCGCCGCCAGCGCGTCCGGGAAGTATCACCAAGGCGCGGGAGGTCATGAGTCGGATCCGAGAGCGCGGACAGCAAACGCGCGGTGGATCGAAGCGTCCCAAGCTGCAGGAAACGAGCGAGGAAGTGGCCGCTCCAGCGATCAGCAAGCCGTCTTCTAGTGACAAGCCGAAGGCCGAAAAGGCTCAAATCGCGAGTGGTGGTGGTGGTGCTCTAAAGCCCCCTGCCGCCTCCGAGTCTGCTGATGCGCATCGCCGGCCTTCCAAGCAGCAACAGCAGCAGCAGCAGCAACGCGGTACGACTGACTTGGAGACCTGTCATGCGTTCTCAACCCCTCATCCTTCGATCGTCGTGCTTGTCGTTCCTTTCGTCTAGTTCCCAAGCCGAACGAGCCGTCGGCAGCCGCGACCCAGCACGTGGCGCTCACTTCCACCACAACCAGCAACACGATCACGCACTTCTTCAATGAGATCCTGGAGTGGAGTCTGTACGATGCCCTGCGGCGCGAGACGCTTAAGGAGTACGACTTCAGCGAAGCGAACGATGGGTCCGAGGAAGGAGAAGTGGAGGTTGCCAAGGTCCCGAGCCAGTTCGACTCGTACGACCACTACTTCTCGGTGTGGAAACCCTTGGCGCTGGAGGAAGTGCAGGCGCAGACGGTCAACAGCGTCACCACGGACCGGCCTTCGCCAGCGATGGTTACGACGAACGTTTTGAGCGCCGCAAGCTTCGCGTCAAAGACTTCGAAGGTTCGGGTCGACTTCAAGAAGCGTCCAGGCTCGACGTCGAAACGAGACCCGTCCAAGTCGATCCTCGATGGGCTCTATGCGAATGACCTGGTGCTCATCACGCCGGATCTCCGTTTCTTCGACAAGGCACTGGCGACTTCAGGGCGAGGATCGCACTCTCACTCCTCTGACAAGAGCGCCACGGACATGTTGGTGGCTCCGAAGGGGGTTCTTGGCATCGTATCGAGCCAGAGATCGTCCCGCGAAGGGCTGATCATGTCCGTGCTGAGTACGGCGTGGAGTACTCTGGACCACGAGGGGGATTTGTACCTGTTCAAGCTGAACAACTTGATCACGAGTGTTCGGGAGTTCCGAGCGCTGTGCGACTGCCGTGAGTATCAGCTGATGCCGCTCATCCTCTCGGGCCGTCACGAGTCCGGGTCGATGCGGCTGGATTCACTGGGGCTCGAGTATGTTCGATGGCTCAACCGGTCGTTCAACGAGTCGCAGCTGGAGGCGATCGCTGCCGCGGCAACGTCCCACGGCTTCACGCTGATCAAGGGACCACCAGGAACGGGTAAGACAACGACGCTCAAGGGGCTGTTAAACTCCCTGCATCTGCGCGAGTACAGCCGATACTACAACGCGGTGCTGGAGGTCGCCCGCCGGCCTGATCATGAGACGAACAAGGCGTGGGCTGCCATCGGCAACGAGAAGCCGCACATCCTGGTACGTTGTGCACAGCCATTGATCCTAGTGCGTTCCCTTCTCTAACATTGTCATGAATGGTTGGTTGCTTGAGTAGGTCACTGCACCTTCGAACGCTGCAGTTGACAACATCGTCGCGAAGGTCATAGAGGAAGGCTTTTGCGATGGAGAAGGGCGACGATACTTCCCCAAGATTGTTCGTGTCGGACGAGGAATGGTATGTTGACACACTGTGGTCATGGTCCACCATCACTGAGCACTCACGTCATATTTGTTGCATCATTGCTGTTCGAATGCTCAGAGTGCAAGCGTGCGGAGCGTCGGCCTTGAAGACATGGTTGATCAGATCTGCAGCCGGCCCGTGGACGAGCTGGAGCACCACATTTTGCGTCTTCGGCACGAACTTGTGACGGTGCGTGCCACCTTTTGTGTGTTGGCGCTCAAGTTGCTGCTAACGCGTCGATGGTAATCACACAGGTGGAGCGAGATGCTGTCAATTTGCGCGAGCATTTGCGGCAAATCGTTGGCTGGATTGAGCGTGACCCGGCCGCCGCACTCGCAGCGCAGCTACCTCCTCCTCAGCAGCCCCAGCCTCCCGCCCATCCACAGCCCATGCAGTCGCTTGAGCTCGCTGGGGCTCCTACAGAAGCAGCGTCAGCTCCTCCACCGCCTCCGCCGCTGTCCCCTCCGCCCGCTCCCCTAGGTTCCCCACCGTATAGCCCTTCTGACCCGCCGCCACCTGCAATGTGGTCGCTTGACCCGCCGGCGCCGCCTTCCCCGCCTGGGCCAGCATCGCCTTTGGGTGGTCCAATATCCTCGAGTGATGCCTCATCGTTTTATCCCGCAAGCCAACTGAACGATGAAGAGGACGAAGAGGAAGAGGACGAAGAGTTTCCGGTATCGTACGGGGAAAACTTGCCAGCCTTCTCAGAAGGGGACGGCGCGTTCAACGCACAAGAGAGCGGGAAAGCGTTTAGTGCTTTCCTTGACGATGAAAGCAGCGCGGATGAGGATGAGCCTCTCCCGACAAGTGCCGCGACTAGCGAGCAACTATCTTCACTCGACACAACTGTTGAGGTCAAGGTTGAGTTGGCGGACACCGCTGCAGGTGGCGAAGGCTCGAGCGAGTCGGATGCCGAGATGAAAGAGGATGCGACTTCAAACAGCGATCACGATACCGCGCTGATTGCGTCAGCGGACGAGAAAACTGAGGACTCGACAGCCTCCGTTCCAAGTGACGATGCTGTTGACCAGCTGGATGTCGACATGGCGAGCGACGCAGAGGATAAACCCCAGCTGATGGCTTCATCGGCCGCGCCTACGGGTGAACACACCGAAAACCCAGCCACCTCCTTTGAGAGCGATGACGGAGTGCAGACTGGCAGTGGATTGCCAGCAGATGCGATGGCGGCTCCCGTTTCCAGTGATACCGCTGTCGATGTCGTGATGAAGAGCGACGCAGAGGACGAAAGTGACGAAGACGAGCCGCTCCCCCAAGGCGCCGCGGTTCAAATCCAATCGACCGGTTCGACTGATTTGGCCAACGAGCAGACTGAGGAAGACACGACTTCCACAAGCACTGATGTGCCGACGGATGAAGCTGGAGGCCCTGTCATGGCTGTTGAGATCCCGAGCGACGATGTTCCATCATCTCCGCCTCCTCCCCCACCGCCACTATCT
>JAADYH010000523.1:0-19151 GCA_023338125.1 Phytopythium aichiense | reverse complement strand
GGCGTGGGCACGATCTACTGGACGGCGCCGGAGGTGTTGATGGGCAAGAAGTACACGGAGAAGGCGGACATTTACTCGTTCGGGATCGTCATGTCGGAGCTGGACACGCACCAGGTGCCGTACTCGGACAAGCGGGACGACGCTGGCAAGAAGCTGCAGGGGATGAAGATCGTGCAGATGGTCATCAAGCGCAACCTGCGGCCGACGCTGGCCGGCGACTGCCCCAAGCCCGTGCGCGATCTGGCCATGCGGTGTATGGACTCGGACCCGGACGTTCGCCCGGACGCGCCGGAGTTGCTGCGCCTCATCCAGCGGCTCCAGACGCAATTATAAGGCTCCGACAGGGTTAGCGTGTCACTCTCCATCTTTCAACTATGGGGCGCCGAGGTGCGATAGAAGCACCTCCAGAGCGACCATCGCGCGGCCGGCGACCGACTGAACGATCGACCGACCAGGCGGACTGGCTGACGGGCTGGCGGCCCATCAAGCGGTGAGGACGGCGCAGGCCGCACGCGACAACGGGAGTCGCAGCCGAGGCGCGTGTCCCCCTCTATGTAACAAGAGTATTCCCCACTGTGCGTCCGACCCGTGTTATATTGAGGTATCGGCACTGATTCGTCAGCCAAGGTTCAACGCGGTCAAGTTCAACCCATTCACAAGCGATTGGCCGAAACTGCGCACCTCAACCCTCCTTTTAGGCCAATCACCATCTTCCATCTGTGAGTACCGTGCACGCCATTTCTAAACTCCCGCCGCGCAACAGCCGGGAGAAGCCGCCATTCCCGTCACCATGGCGCCGACCGCCGCGGCTCCGGCCGACGTCGCGCCTTCAGCCGACCCGCGCGAGAGCGAGGAGGACGCCAGTGGCCTCATGAGCTTCGGGTCTCCGCGCGGAAGCCTCTCACCGAGTCTCAGAGCGGCGGAGGAGCCGAAGGACCAGCGCAGAGCGGCGGACGGTGGCCGCGACGAGTCGGCCGAGCTGCTCGCGTACTACCGGCGCCGGTGCGACGAGTTCCAGAGCGAGCGCCAGCGCATGCTGGGCCGGCTGGCGGAGATTGAGGCGAGTAGTGATGTTGTATGAAGTGATGGCGGCGCTGTGGGCTCACGGTCGTCGTGGGCGGCGCAGGTGTCCAGGGAGGAGACGCACCGCCTCAAGTGGGAGCTGAAGTCCAAGACGAGCGAGGTGCATCCGGCCATGTGCCCTGAACTGTTGAAAGCACGTCTCTGAGGCCGTGCATGGTGTCCATGGCAGCTGGCGGAGCTGCAGGAAGCGCTGGCCCAGGCGAACGCCGCGCTGTTTGAGAGCAAGCGGCAGCGCATCGACCTGGAGGCCGAGAACAGCGCGCTGCGCCTGCGCGAGCGGCAGGACCGCGACAAGATTCGCCAGTTGCTGGCGCTCACGCAACCCATCACGGAGCAGGTGACGTTCGTGCGCGACTGCCGCCCTGGCGCGCGCGCCGCGTTCCCCGTCCACTCGACGCCCCCCACGCCCCGGACGTTCGAATACCCATCGACCATGCACATTGCCTCGGAGCGGATGCGCTCCACCCCCGCCCGGAGGAGTCGCTCCTCTTCATCGTATTCGCTTTCTCCAGGGCTGCAGTTCGGTGTCGAGTACTCGGACGGCGTCGAGAATGACCAGCAGCACAACGCGCGCGCGACGACCGCCGATAGGCGAGCTGCGACTGCGACTGCGTCTGCGGTGCCTCCCTACCGCGTCGTGCCGGCGGCCAAGGTGCTGCGCACCGTGTACATGCCGAACGAGCAGACCGGCGAGCTGAACGCGACGGTCGAGAGCCTGCGGAAGCAGCTGGACGCGCGCGAGCAGCTGAGCGACGAGAAGACCCGGGTATGAGTATTTCGGCACCTGCTCGCTGTCGGCATGTTCCTAACCAGTGCGCTGCGCGCGACGACAGCACCTGGTGGAACAATTCGCTGAGGAGAAGGCGGCGCTGCTCCGTCGGCAGCGGGAGCTCGAGGAGAAGCTGGAGCTGATGGACAAGCAGGCGGGCAAGACGCAGCGCGTGCTGATGCAGACGACCAAGGACTACCTCGTGCTGCGTCACCGCGCGCAGGAACAGGAGCGGCTCGCCCGGGAAGAGGTGCACAGCATGGCCACGCAGTGCGAGACGTTCAAGCAGGAGCGGGACGAGGTCTCGCAGCAAGTCGAGCGCGAGCGCGAGCTCGTGCAGGAAGCCGCGCGCGAGGAAGGCAACCAGACGGCGCTGACGTTCCGCTCGCAGGCGCTGTCACGCGAGCGGGACCTGCACATCCTCAAGGAGCAGTACGCCGCCGTGCAGGAGGCGTGCACGAAGCGCATCCAGGACTTGCAGGCGCGGCTGACCAAGCTGCGCGGGCGGTACCGCAGCCTGGACCGCCGGCGCGCGATGGAGATGGAGGGCTTCTCGCGGGACATCGCCGGGCTCAAGCGTCACCTGCAGAAGCTCGAGGTCATGCACTATGGCCGGCGGCTGACGGCGCAGGAGCGCGAGGCCCTGCGACTCGGTGCGTGCTGGCGAGCAGGTTGCGTGCGTTGGTGGTGGGGCGTGGACTCACGGGCGTCGCTGGTGTGTGTGTCGCTGATCCAGACGAAAACTACACGCTCAACTCGAATGAGCTGAGCGAGGAGATCGCGGCGCTGCAGCACCGGATAGCGGAGCTGTCGGCCGACCTCGCAGAGGTCTAGCGGCGTGAATACAGTCGAGGGAGGACACCTTGGTCAGTCGTCGGTGCGACGCCGACGGATGGTCTGGCATGGAATCGCTCACAGAGTCGATCAAGCTTGCCGACTGTGCAACTAGACGCATGTGCATTGAGCGTGCTGGAACGCCTACCATATCAAACGCACGCGCAGCGAGTCCAGTCGGCAGCGCAAGGGCGTTGCCAGCGCTGCCGATCGATCGTCGTCGACGGCTGTGCCAGCAGAGCGACCAGCACTTCCACATTCCTTCAGTCGCTGGGATCTCGCCACTGGGTCCCCCAATCGATTTTCTCAGGGAAATGAAGACGACAGGTTTTATGGAATTTCATCCAATCAAAATCGAGTAACCGAGATGCATAACGATAGCCAACGCGATAGGTTCGTCGTGCAAACCGTTTGCGTATCTGGTATTTGTTGACTTTTGGACCAACTCTTAACGAAAATTCAACCTCGAACTGTTACGAAAGGTGAAAACCTCTGGACGAAAAACCTTGCTTAACTGCAACGCCATCAGTTGACCAAAACCTCCTCCATCCCACGAACGCCAATTTGGGGAACGCCGGCAAGCGGACACCAGGCAGGCAGGCAGGCAGGCTCCAGCCCCAAAGGCCCAAGGCTCCAGCCCCAGACCCCAGACTGCAGAGACTGCAGGCAGGCTCCAGACAGGCTCCAGACAGGCTCCAGGCCACGCTCCGTGGGGGGAGGGGAGAGAGCTGCAGCTGATACCAGGCGCCGACGCGATGGACAGACGCCCCGCGGCCGACACGAACGTGTTCGCCCTGGTACGGACGGCCAGGGCCGGCCGCTCGGCCCCCTTTCTGACGCTGGACTGACGGGTGGGCGGTTGCGTGTGTGCGGCGCAGTGCGAGCTGCGCGCGCTCGAGTGGCGCGTGTACTGCCGCAGCGCGCCAGCGGACGCCAAGCCCGACGACGACCCGGACGAGCCGCGCCGAGAGCCCACGCAGCGCGCGGCGGCTCCTGCGGCGGATGCGCTGGCCGCGCAGGCACGGAAGCTGCAGCAGGAGGACGCGCTGTGCTTTCTGGCGGCCGGGGCAGGCGCGGCGAGCGGCGAGGACGAGCTGTGGGTGTTCCGCATCAACAGCGGCGGCAAGGGTAGCGCCGCGTCCGACATCGCGGCCACGTCCAACGGCGAGATTCTAGGTAACGTCTGGCCGCGGAGAGGAACGCTCGCGCTCACTCCGATCTAACGCGTGCGTCGTGTCGGCGCTCTGGTGCACTGTACAGTCTGGGCGGACGGGGTGTGGTCGAGGGAGTCGCAGGTCGAAGCGGCCTCCGAGCCGCTGGCGCTGCCCGAGAGCGTGCAGCGCCACTTCTTCTCGGCGCTGGAAGAGCTCGCGACGCGCCGACTGACGGCCAAGGGCGAGTTCGTGCGCGACGGCGGCTTCTTCGAGCCGAACGACGCCAAGTTCGTCTACAGGTGCCCGTCGCTGGCGCGCCTGGACTACCTGGAAGTCTACCTGAACGAAGACATCCCGGCGCCGGCGTTCCAGCTGCACTTCCGCTTGCTGCTGCCGTCGAGCTTGCTCGCGGTAACGGTTGACGTGGTGACCAAGGGCCAGACTCCGCACAGTCTCAATGCGCAGGAGCGGCTCGCTAGCGAGCTGGACGCGGCCGCTGCGTCTTGGGAGCGACTGCTGGGTCTGCCGTCGTCGTCGGACCCGTCCATGATCGACGTGTGGCACCTCGACGAGAGCTTGGCGCCGCGCATTGTCGCGGAGACGCGTCACCGAGATGTCGTCGCTCGGTTCCGCGCGGTCATGAAAAAGAAGCGAAGGAAGCAGGGAGATGACTCGGATGCTGGGTACGACCAAGATGACAGTGCCAAGAAGGGCGACGACAACGACGAGGAGGCAGATGAGGACGAGGAGGACGCGACGCATGACGCGGACGGCGAGGGGGCAGACGAGCTGGCACGACGCGCGCTCTCCGGCGCGGCCAAAAAGAAGCGCAAGCGTTCCGGTATCGCCGAGCTCGCGGAGAACGACGAGTCGGTCGTCCCAGTCTCGCCGGACACGCACATCAACTCCCCAGATGCCTCCGCACCGACCGTGCGAATGACGTTTCCTCACGACCTAGAAGTGCAGCTCCACTCAGCTCCCGATGTCCAGCTTTACAAACGGAAGCGGACTCGGTCGAAGCAGCCAACGGCGAGCAGGACACCGTTGGCAGTCAGGTTTGGGTCGCTAGGGTCCTTCTCCACTGGTTCGACCAGTGGCGTTGCGAAACCTCCGTCAAGACTGGTCATGGGAACAGCAAGATTGCCGACCTCGTTCAGTGGGACCGCGCAGCTGCCGCTTCAAGCAGCAGGACGCAACGGAACTCTCCACCCAGTCGTGAAGTCGGAGCTGAAGCCGACACTCAGCGTTGCTGTGTCGCTGGTCGAGTCGCTCTCCCACAACGAGCAGCAAGAAGCGCTTGACGCAAGACCCGTGAAAACCCACCCCTTACTTCAGGCTCTCCAAGACTACGTTGACAACGAAGCAAACGTGGCCCTGAACGCTGAGATCGAGCGCCAAAGGATGCCGAAGGTCAAACTGATCACCAATGCTGAGGCATTCATTCCGTCTGTGACTCGGGACGTGTGCGTCTTGTCGGCGGTAAACGCCGCCACGACACAGCGCTTGAAGCTCAAGCTACTGTCGGATCAGTTCAAGCACTGGCGATCCAATTACAAAAACATGTACTACCCCGCGAAGAAGAACCGTCGCTACCAGGCCAAGGCACACCAGCAGCGCCTGCTTCTCGAGTTCTCGGAGGCGAAACTGGAGGAATGGTCGCGCCAGCATGCATTGCAGCACACGCGCCAGGCTGAGAAGGACGCTCATGTGATACGAGACCGAGAGATTGCGATTGGCACGACTCTGGCGGCATCTGATGCGATGGTTGCGTGGAAACACGACCCCATTTTGCGTTGCAGACGGAGTCCGACGGATGACGAGGTCAGCCGCTATGTGCAGCGGAAAGTCGCATCATCCTTCGACAGGAACGTGCTCGGTGCTCAGCTCCAGCCGTTCCTGGAAGAGCTGGCGAGTCGGTTGCACGGCTCCCCGGTCGTTTCCACGCCGACGAAGCGCAAAATCCAACCGGGAACGGCAGTGCCAGGCTCGTGGCTATCGCTTTCAGAGTATCTGAACGCGTCTACAAGCCTGGAGCTGGCGAGCGGCACGAATGGCCGTGATGGAAGTCTTACAGCTTCGGAGGCGGTCCGGCCGCTAGCAATCGACCGACTGCCACCTGCACTGAGCGTGGCAACGGCTGAGTCTAGCTTCCAGATCGCCCCGGCTGCGATCTCGGAATATTTATTGCGCAGTCTGCATCCGATGTCGGCGCCGAAGCCCGTGGACTACGTCGTGGTGTGCCCGCACTCGCCATCACAGTGGCTTGGCTCGCTTTCGCTGTCCCACCTCACAGCCTTCCGGAGCATGTACGCGCAGTGCAACATGGGCGACATGTGCCCTATGGACCTGGCGGCGTTGCCAAGCAACGAGTATGCGAGCGTCGACGCTACGAATGCCACAGTTCTACTCGACTGCGCCAACACTACGGCGGACGCGTTTGCGAACTTCCGCGCGGCTGGAGAGCTGCTACGCCCGGTCTTGAGCGCTGGCGTGAAGAAGCAGGCGTTCGCGCGCTCACCGGTGGGGAATGTGGTGTTCCTCGTGGCGCCGTTCCGCCGGCAAGATGTCAAGCATAAGATGTGGCTGCTGGGTGCTTTCGCGCGCGGCCTCTTCGGATGGGACTCGCTCCATGACGCAAGCCCAGCATCTGCGTCGTGGGTGTGGAAGGACAGCGTGACCGTCGAGATTCTGTATCTGGACGACTTGTTCGCATCGGAGCTGAATCCGAGCCCGCACGTGGCCATGGCCAACTGCTTCGCGCTGTTCGACCGCGTGGGCGAAGGGGTTGCGTTGACGCCGCTGTCGACGGTGACGAACGGGGTGGCGGACCCTCAGTCGCGCTTGCGCTTTGTGTGCGAGCGGCTCTACCAAGTCGCGGACTGGCGCCAGCAGCAGTCGGCTCGAACGCCTCGGAGCCAGCGACTAGATCAAGCGACAGAGCCAATGACTCCATGCGTCCACGGCGGGTACGCCATCTCTGGCGACGGGAAATGGCTGTTGTTCGCTTTTGTCGACGCGGTCGGGTCGGTGTGCGAGTCTCGCGTCGTCTCACTTGTCGACACGGAGCTAGCCACGGCGCTCGGCCGCATGATGGCCTCCCTCATCAACTTTCTAACGCTGTTTGGGGAGCAAGCTGTGCTGGTGGTGACGCGTCTCGGAGCGCTTGACAGCGGTAGCAGCTACAAGATGGACGACGCCGAGTTGTTCGCGTGGGAGGATCTGCGCGCTAACCAGTGGGAAGCACTGCTGCCGGTGGAAGGAGGCGCGTCTGCATTAGTGGCGCGCGTGTTGCTGGCGTTCTTGACGACTCCCTCCAGCCGCGAGCTCCAGCCGCGCGTCCGAGACAAGACCGCTGTTGTGGTGAGCGCTCGGCAGGGTCTGATGCTCCAGGCAGCTCCTGTCGATAGTGGAGGCATCACCAGCCGAGTCAGCGCGTGCGCAAACATGTTCGGTGCGCGGAGTGCGCGCTGTGCGCCATCGGAGGCGACGAGTGGCGCCTCGCAAGTGCTGCGGCTGACGGTCGTGCGCGACCTATCGCTGGACGCGGACGACTCGCTGGCCGTCGACGTCGAGGCGATCCTGCGCGACTTCTACGCGCTCTCGTTCCTGACGACCCACCCGGTGACCGGCGCGCGGCAGTCGCCGCTGCCGCTTCACCTCGCGAGCGTTCGAGCGATGGAGTGCGAGCTCGACGTGCTCGAGACGCAGCTGTCGACCGACCCGCTGGCTCGCCTGCACGCGTGATCGGAGTGTCCTTTGGCGAACTGCCCGAGTGGTCTGATCAACTTCCAGCGCGAGTCATTGGCGGACGCGGGCGGATGGATCGAGCTGCGCGGCGACAGCATTGAGCAGCAAGCAGTCCAGCCGGCATGCACTTGAAATAGACTCGCAATCGTTTTTCTCGACCCGCGGTGTATTTTCAGAGCGACACGACGGAGGAAGTGGCCCTCGTCCCAGTCGCAAGCTGCTGCTGTTCTGAGAGCAGTGGGCTTCCAGCCGACAATTGCTGCGCAACCATCAACCACCGCTCCGGACGTCATGGCCGCCGCCGCGCCCGCCTTCGACCGCTACCTCGTGGACTACACGAGCGCGCGCAGCGACGCGCTGCGGGCGATCGACGTGTTCGCCAAGTGCCGCGACCCAGGTGCGTCCAACTCGAGTTGTCTGGCGTTGACAGAGAGCCATCCGAGCGACTGAGAGTGACTGGCGCCAGCCAAGAGAGAGGAACTCGTCGTCGACGCGCGCGCAGCCATCGATGAAGTGGAGCGATACGTGAGCCACCGCTTTGGTCCGCGCACGTGGTGAGCACCAGACGCTTACGCTGCTGCTTGCTGCAGATCCGGATCCTAGAGAACGAGACCAAGGAGGGCGGGCCGACCGCCGCGACCAAACGCAAGATGAACACGCAGGTAGTGCACGCAAGGCTCCAGTCGGAAGGGGGATCGCTTGGGCTGAGCCGTGGCTTTGTGGCGGCAGATCGCGCACTGCCAGACGGAGCTGACGAGTCTGCGCGCGAGTCTGGAGAAGGAGATCCTGGTCGGCGACGCGCGCAAGAAGGCCAGCAAGAAGGACGGCGGCGACGGCGCGGCCCCAGACGCCAATGATCCCGTAGGTACCTGATCTGGAGCAGTCCGTGGGTCGACCGCCGACTCACATGACGCCGCTTTGGGCTTAACGCACTCGCAGAAGCAACAGACCGTGCGCAACGCCGAGCGGATCGACCGGTGCGGGACGAGATCGCGTCGTCTGTGCTGCCGGTATCGACCTGACGTCTTCTGATGTCGTCGACAGGACCGGTCGACACCTGGACGCAGCGCAGCGCACTCTCGCCGAGACGGAAGCCATCGGTTCGTGCGGCTTGCTGGCACTGGGGTCGACTCGATCACGCCTCTGACTGGCGACTTGTCGTCTCTCCAGCGAACAATGTGACCAACAACCTGATGGTGCAGCGCAACCAACTCGAGCACGCGCAGATGAACGTACGCCTCGCTGCTTGACTCGTTTCCTTTTCACGACTCGGTGCTGACCCATTCCCCCCATCTGAATCAACCTGCAGGTCGACCAGACGCGCGAGGACACGGCCGAGGCTGGCGGGCACCTGCGCCGCCTGGCGCTCAAGGCCGTGACGAGCAAGGTGGTGCTGCTGCTCGTGATCCTCGCGCTGATGGTGGCCATCGCGCTCGTGTCGTACTACAAGTGGTACCCGCGCAACAAGAAGGACTACCTGGGCATCCTGCCGTCCAGCAGCAACTCGACCTCCACGTAGGCACGCAGGAGTGTATTTACACGGCCGACGCCCTAGCGAGAGAGGATGATCGAGCCGATCGCATCTCAACAGACCGATTCATGCTTTGCAGTTGGGCACCAACGCTTCGATGTTGCGCGTTGCTGGACGCGTCTTGACCTTGCAGCTGGACATGGCACGAAAGCACAATGCGGTCGGATGCCATGCGATGAGGAAGCAGAAGCGGGCTTGGTCGAAAGCAATCATGAAGGGTCTGTACTTGAGGGCGTTACAGTGTCCAGGAGTCAGCCGCACTCGCGGCGACAGCTTCAGATGCTGCGGGCAGCGCTCCCTCTGCGGGGGTTGTCGACTGCACAGCGCTCATGCTTGGGGCGTCAACGGTGAGCAGCGACTCCGCGACTGGCATGGCGGCGGTTGTCACACGCCCAGTTCGATCCATTGTGCGCGAATCCGCCAGGGGCTTGGACTCGTGAGGAGAGAGGTGGATGTCAAGAGGCAGCGTGGACGACGGCAGTGAAAGCGGTGTGGCGTCGACAGGAGACGCTTTCGCATCCGCTTCGGGCCCGCTTCGGGCGGCGTGCAAACCCTGGCTGCGCTCGATTAGTGGCGTGAAGGCGAGGAAGACGGTCTAGACCATCAAAAGCAAACAACACAGCCCGGTCGTCACGTCAGTACTGCTCCAAGGCCACATCACCTCACATCGAGCGACGTACCACACAAAACATCATGTTGTCGCCGATCTTGGTCTCGATCGCGCGTTCCCGGGCTGTAATGGACTCAAGCGTGGAATTGGCGCCTTCTGGAGCAGCCGAGCTCTTTTTCAGGGTAGCCACACGCTCAGCGCCGAGACGATTGAGCGAGCTCATGTCTTCGATGATCTCGTTGAGCACCTTGTAGATGAGGAAGAACTGGTTCAGGATCTGCAGCTCGAACGTGGATACTCCCGGCATCGAGACCTCTTCGGTGCGGCAGTGATTGCTGCTCGCTGTGGCACCACTCCTATTAGCTCGCGTTGATGTTTTGTCACCGCTAGCAATTATACTGGTGGCCTTCGGGGTCAACGCGGCATCTCCAGCACTCGCCGCAAGACCGGCCAGAGAGATCGGCTCGAGTTCCATCGGTAGTGCTGCGGACTGAACCAGACTCTGCGCCTTGGAGGTGAACGACATGTTGCGGTCGATGCCATCAGCTGCGCTGCCAGCTACCATGGGATACGCCTTCTCCGGGTCGGTCCTCTTTGGCGCGATCTGGAAGTCAGCTCCGTGCTGAGGGAGCACACCATGTCAGTTTGGCTGGTTAAACAGAGGCGGAAGATGCGATTCGACTCACCCGACGACGCTTCTCCTCTTGCATGAACACTTCGTAGCAGACGTAGAACTGCCCACCGACAAGCGTCAGCGGCATCGCCGTGTAACAGGCGCTCCCGATCATGCACAGAATGTCGAAGAGCTTGCCGAGCGCCGTCCGAGGGTACAAGTCGCCATAGCCGACGGTCGTGAACGTGACAAGCGAGAACCACGTCGAGCGCAGCATGTCGGTGAATAGCGTCGTCTCCGTGTCTTGTATCAGAATGCGTTTGCCCTGGGGCAGTCCGTCTGCGAGGCTCGGAGTGAGCACGTTGATGTTCCACCACATGCATTTTTGACCGACGTAGCACTCCTTGCCGCGCTCGAGCTCGTAGAAGATGGCGGCGCCTACAACGCACCCCACAAACAGCAAGAAGAGCTGGCAGGACGCGAAACACTCGTCAGACATAGAGCGCAATGAAGTCCGTCAATATCACGGAGTCACGTACCGGGATCAGCAAACGCCGGAAGATGAGCTCGCCCGTCTTGAGCAGTACGCGCGCGCCGGGGATGTGAGTTCCAACCTTAAGGATACGTAGCGTCTTGAGCACTCGCACACCGGACAGGAAGGACGGCGCGGTGGGCACAACCGAGTAGATCGGCATGACTCCGAGGATGATGGAGGTTGTCTCCACGAAGAACGGGAAAAGCACGGCGAGGTCCGTCAAGAGCGTCAGGTCGGTCAGGAGCATCGACGGCACCGGGTGCGCGATGACCCGTAGCAGCATCTCGATCGTGAAGAGGATGCCGAACACGAACTCGAAGTAGACCCAGAAGGGCTCCATGTTGAGCATGAAGCTTTCGGACGTCTTGCACAGGCGGTTGTTGCACACGCGTTTCTCCCCTCGCGGTCCAAACGCGTCTTTGCACGACGCGGTGAAGTTGCCCGAGCCGTAGTTATATCCCGCACCGTAGCAATTTGGGTCGTCTGTGTCAATGGCGCACGAGAAGTCGACTAGTTCCGACGTCGCCTTGCCGTCCGCCGAGTGCACGAAGCACCCAGGCTGGTCGTTGGACGCACAAAAGTCCTTGATCGTGCGCCGGCAGAGCACCGTGCGAAGCCCAGTAAGCTGGAGTTCGGGTGTCGTCTGTGAGTAGAAGAGCACGATGCTGAGGATGACGACCAGAAGGCGGAACCGATTGGCAGTCGCGGCTCGCCACGACCGGTCGTTGTGCTCGAAGATGTCCCACAAACGGGAGCGAAAGCCGGTCGGCTGCTCATGACGCACGCGCTGCTTGATTGTGACTCGCGAAGTGATAGCTGTAAGCGCGCTCTTGGCCTTGCTCATCCCCGATCGTGTGCCGATTGCGTTCACGCCTCTGCTACTGGAGCCCCTTCTTGTCATGGACAGCAGCCGATCAGAGACCTTGGATGACGACCGGCGCTTCTTTGTGGACTCGTCCACAACCAGCGACTCGCGGACCTCCTTGCACACGCGCTTGTGCAGCTTGAGCAGGGTCATGATCGAGTCCAGCACCTTGCTCGTGCTGTCGCTGCGCTGTCGCGAGTGCTGGGCTACCGTCTCGAGCGTCAAGGCAACCGCCTCTTCCCTTCGTAGATCCTGAAGGGTGACGTCGATTTCAAGCAACTTCTGTCCGATCTCAAAGAACTGCTCGCCAAGCTGTAGCGATGTGCCGGTGATTTGATTCGTCTCGAGTGCTTTCAATGTTTCGTCTCCGCTGCGTTGAACTGCGGCTGGAGCAACTGCACTCCCTGCTGTTTCTGGAGAGGGCAGCGGAGAGCGAGAAGAGCGAGCGATCTCGACCTGCTTCTCGTCGTATTCGCGCCACGCGAGGTCGTACTTGATACCGACGATCGCCAAAGGCATTGCCAGGTAGAGCGTTCCGAACAGCATGACGACGCACGCGATGAAAAGCGAGCCAGGGTAGCTGAATGATGGCACTTGGCTGCCGTAGCCGACAGTGGCGACGCTGCATTTCACAACAGTAAACCATCAGCAAAACGTGGCGATCATCCGACAAAGAGGGTCAAGGCAGCAGTCACGCACGTGACCATGACAAAGTAGCCGGCGTTGAAGATGTCCGTGAAGGTGCACGTCGACAGATCGTAGCACGGCTCGGCGTAGAAGATGGCCGTCGCGAACACCATCACGACGGTGATGAGGAAAAAGAGCTGCAAATGTGCATGTCAGTCAGACGTGCGAGGGCTTGAAGGTAACAGAGAGAATCACCACGACTCGTACCGTGATCTTGAGGGGTGCGACGACCTTCTTGCTGACGCGAAACAGGATCTTGGTGCCCAGGAACATCCGCGACAACGACACCAGCCGAACGATCCGGAAGAGTTGAATGAATGCGACGAAGTACTCCGTCTTGACGGCGTCGTAGTCGGGATTGTTGGCGTTGATCGTGTCGAGGCTAACGTGGATGAAGGACGGGAGCAGAGCGAGTACATCGACCAACGGCGTCCACGACTTCCAGTACTGCATTGGATGCCGAGCCACGATCGAGCGGAGGGCGAACTCGACAACATAAACCGCGGTAAACCCCGCGTCAGCCAATTCAAACGCCGATTTGCCTGGCAGGAACGGGTAGCCCGGGTCTGATCCACCATAACGCGGACCATCCAGGGTTTCGCTTGCCATGACAGCAATGTTCGCAACGAGGATCACCATGACGCAGATCTGTATGAACCTGCCGAGCGACGAATCTTCAGGCTGCGATAGGTAGAAATCCACGCGAGCCCGCCACGGCATGCTTCGCAGTGTGTCGGACGAATAGACGGCCATTCTCGGCGTCAGGTAGCTCAAAGCCGTGGAGGTCGATCGTCGAAGAAGGCCCCAGGACGCTCTCGGGGCGGTGAGCGAGAGGCGTCGTACTTCCGCCAGCATCGATTGGCGTCGTGAGGCCGTTGGGGCTGGCGGTCGAGGCTCGCTATTCGTGTCGGCAGCGAACTCTGCCACCTCCGAGATCGGCTCGAGCGGCGTTCCAATGCCAGCGCCTTGTTCGCGGTTCGCCGTGTCGCCGACTTGATCCTTGAGTGCCCGGCTGAAGTACGCGGCCTTGTGCTCCTCCGACACAGGGCCCATGCTGCCTTCAAGCGAGCTTCGAGTGCCCTCACTGTGTTTGTCCTCTCACGTTCGCACCGAAGCTTCAGACGCTACAGGGAGAGTCGCGTTCTGGTCGCTGACAGGACACCCGTGCCGACTCGCAGGTCTCTTCGCGTCCTGCCCATTCCAATTTTGGAACGAAACGAGCACAGCATCAGAGTGGAGTGAGCGCGTGAGTTCCTCGTGTTGGACTCGGGAGGAGTTTCATCAGCACAGAAGTCCACGAACCAAAAATACCGCGCAGCGCAACTTTTTCATCCGAAGAGCGCATCCTTGGCTCGTCCGACCATTTTGCTGTAAGCAGAGACGTTCAAATATAAATGTTTATCGCGCTGATCCAGACTGCTGCAGTTCATTTCGCAGCGGTTGCGTCGTCGGGCAGATGTGTCCTGTGTTGCGTTCCCATTCTAGCATATTGTGCTCACCTGCTGACCGTGGACGGATTGCGATACGCAGCCGCCTTTGACACAGACTTTTGGTCACCACCGCGCCGATCCTTGCGCCGGGACTTGGAGTGCGAGATATCGTTGTTCAGGTACCATACCTGCCACGAGGAGTACCAATGCAGCCACACCCAGTAGTCGCGCCACTCCTCCTCAGTCTTCACTACTTCAAGACCAACTGGTCGGACTGCGTCAAAGCGAGGCACCCGGACTTTCGTTGCCGAAGCCTTCACACCAGGAGGCCACAAAATCTCAGCCGAACCTGCGCCGTTGACATGACGCGAAACCTGCGGAGGCGCAAAGTCATCCTCTCCACTTGATCCACCGCTTCCAAAGTGACCGGGCATTACGTAACGATCAAAATCGCGAGATGAAGACCGGTGTCTTCGACGTCCCGACGACTCAAACCGCATCGACGTCTCTTGGGTAGCTGACGAGCGGCGACGGTCACGATCCTCGACGGGAACGGCTGCGGACGATAGCTCGGCATCGTCCTCTTCCCACTCGTCGCCCTCGTCGATGGTGTCGTCTGCCTGCGCGCTCCCATCGTGTCGACGGCTGACTCGACGACCGGCATCGGCGGACTCGGCCGGGATCACACCCGTCGGACGGCGACTCACAGTAGCTTGTGATGCGCGGGACTCTGGCAACCTGTCGGTGCGGCTCATGCGAGAGCTGCGACTTCCACGCATCGACGTCTCTTGGGTAGCTGACGAGCGGCGACGGTCACGATCCTCGACGGGAACGGCTGCGGACGATAGCTCGGCATCGTCCTCTTCCCACTCGTCGCCCTCGTCGATGGTGTCGTCCGCCTGCGCGCTCCCATCGTGTCGACGGCTGACTCGACGACCGGCATCGGCGGACTCGATTGGTTTTGCACCGGTTGCACGACGGACTACCGTTTTTGGTGGTTGACTTGTTGCCTGGCCGCCACTGGTATTTTCCCCGGCGCGATAAACGGTCTCTGGATTTTGATCAGCATGAACGTACTGGAAGAGTTTTGAAAGCAACGCAGAAGTCGCCGCGTTCTCGTCACCAGGTGCTGGCCCTTCCGCTTGATCCTTCGACAGCAGCTTCAGCTGTGTGCTTTCTTGGAATTTGGCATCGATTGCTGGATCTGGAGTCCGCGTATAGTTCACAGCAACTGGAGGTGAGGCATCCCATGCCATGTCTGGTGGAGCATACTTTATATCAATGATGCTCGCAGCCCGACCCAAAGCTGGAGGTAATGCTCCGCTTATCGGTGCAACTTTGGCCAGGCCCTCAACTCGAGCAAAGGAGTCACCTTTGGCGTCTTCAGCGGTCTCGACGCCTTCGTTGTGACCCGAACTGCCACCAGCGCGGACATCTTCGTTGTCTTCATCATCCTGGTCACTCACGTCGCTAAGCCCTAGCGTTCGCTTATCCTGTTGTGCTTGCTGGCTCACCCGGGGCTTCCTCGATTTTTTGGATCGGTTGTGGCTGGCTAATGGTTGTCCAGCATCATCTGGCACGAGAGAGTCGTCCAAACTGCCGCCCTGCGCGGCTCGGTGTTTGGCTGCCTGGCGTCGGTACCTCCGTGCGATCGCGTCAACAGCTGCGGGGCTCAATATCTCTGACGGGCGGAGGAAACTGGAGGCCTGCAGTGACTTGCGCAGCGGCGCGTCGAATGTCGTCCACGCCTCGGCTTTCCTGGAGGTTCTTGGCGGAGGGAGACCCTGCCTCGGCGCCAGCCGCGCCTGCTTACGATCGGCGCTCTCGGAGGGAGTCTCCTGCAGGAAATCGACGCTCAGGCTCTTGTTGCGTGTGGCGTACAGCCGCTCCCACGCGAAGTACAGCGGGGCCTCTTCGTAGGACGCGAGGTCGCGGCGCCGCAGCAAGTCGGCCGCGTCGCGCATGGCCGCCTCGTACCGACGCAGCGGCGGCGGGTCCGCGTCCTCCATCGCGCTCGCAGTCGAACTCAGCCTTCAACTCGGAGTCTCGGAATGCGCAATGCGCGGCAGGCGCCACACACACGCCCGTGCTTGCATGTCACCAAGTCACGGCGGCGGGAATAGCGCGAGCGTTTCCTGGCTATTTATACGGCAAGGGCGGCTGTCAGCGGGCCCCAAGCGAGCGCAAGACGGCGGCGACACCCGTGGCCAGCAACATCTCCAGGCCACGGCCTGCTTCCCGCGCCTGGCGTCGACTTCGGCCGCGCAGCATCGGCCTCGGCGTCCGTTCTCGAATTAGTTGACGAGTTTGGTGGCTCGACCTCGATAAAGTATCCGCGAGTGGTCACGAAAAGGCGCAGTCTCACAGGGAAAGCGGCATGGCAAGCGGCATGGCAAGCGGGGGCGACTGCGTCGGCGGTGGCTGGGCTGGAGGGAGCGATGGAGGCGCGTGGGGTTTCGGCGGAGGCGACGGCAGCGCGGACGGGGCTGCCGTGTCGCTGCTGCATGCGTTCGAGGACTTTGAAGTCCAGGTGCGGCTCTCCTCTGGCTTGATGGCGGTCTTTCTCTCTCTTCTTGGCGGTTTGACGGTGGAGTTGATGCTGGACGCAGGCGGAGAAGCAGACGGCGGCGCTGATGGAGGCGACGGACGGACAGGTACGCGTGATGCTATGCCGAGGGCCGAGGGGCGAGCGAGAGGAGCGACTGACCGCCGCGGCGACCGGCAAGGCGCTGTAGCTTTTCCAAGCCCGCGACTGCCAGGACAACCGAGGCGACGTGGCGGACGACATGCCCGCGCACTTTTACTGGAGCGACCAGTACCGCCAGACCAGGCCGCCGGACTTTGGCCAGTGGCACGACCGCTTCCTCTATCTGCAGGCTGAGGGACGCGCGCCGCATCACTACGAGTCCCAAGAGCATATCCAGTGGGTTCCACGCGCCGAGGCAGAAGCGGATCGCGCGAGTCCAGACGGAACAACCGGCCGACAAGATAACAGCGCGGTCTTGTGCATCAGCGGACTCTCGTGCCTTCAAGATCCTCCAGACGACCCGGACCTGCTCGAGGAAGAGGTCTTCGCGTGGTAAGCACATTGAGTCAACTGCTGGATGTCGATGCGCGTCGAGAGCCAACAGACTTGAATTCGTGCAGTGATGGAAGCATGGAAGAGACACTGGCTGAAGATGTCGCGGATGGTTGCCGGACCGATGCTGATTCAGACGTTGAGATACTTGGAGAAGCCAGGGACGGTTGTCTCTCGCCCCGCACATCGCGGCTGGAAGAACAGCTCAACACGTCAACGCTAGCGGTGTTCTCTAGCACCGTTGCGACTATGGTGAGCCGTGGAAGTCAGTCGTTTGCCTCCCTTCACAGTGAACTCACTCTCCGTCGTGATCGAATGCGTAGCTCGCACCCGTGTTCAAGACTCTTCTGCTGAGAAAGCAGGCTGATCTGCGCGCCGCTCGCGAATTAGCTGAAGCCCATCACCTTGAAGAGATCGCAAGGCAACAAGCAGCAGAAGAGGAAACACGCGCGATGGAAGAGCAGCAAATGACAGCCGAAGAAGCGCGGCAACTTGCGTTGGTAGCTGCCGTCCTGGAAGCCGAGCAACGCAAAGCGGAGCGAAGAGAGCAGCTCGAAAAGGAACGGCTGGAAGAGAACGACGACGAGGAGATCAAGATCCGCACACTGGCGTACACTCACACTCGCGAGTGGTTCCAGCCCAACAAGAAGTGTTTCTCGCATCGGGGCCGGCAGTTGTAAGTTTCGTATCGCCTTTGCAATCTGTCGGCCACTCACGTTTACGGTTTTGTCTTGGAACCACGACGGACCAGCACATACCTCAAGCCTGTTCTCACGGTCAAGGTGAGCGCGAGGTCCTTGTCGGCTTGCCGGTCTCGTCCAGAAGTGAACTGACATCTTCAGCGTGCGGTTTACTTCCCCACAGGACTCGCCAAGCCTTGTCGTCGACGACGCTCTGCCGTCACGATCACAGGGACCTGCACCTCATCCAACCCGCACACGTGAAGACAAGAAGCAACAGCACCAGCTCCAGTCCAAGTCTGCACAGCCGCCACTCGGGTGGCCTATTGGTGACATTGATGGAATGCGTTCAAGTCCAGGGGCCAGCAGACCACGGCATTCACGCGGAATGGAGAGACAGCAACCAGGAGATTCGCTTGAGGAATACAGCGACGATGGGAAACGAGTTCGGCTCCCTCTAATCAAGGTTCATGTTGCCAAGCGAGCACGCGATACGCCAGCACCGAGAGCCAAAGCAGCTGCATCATTCGAAGACGATGGAATGGACCACTCCTCCGTTCGAGCACCCTCCAAGGTGTACGTCGTGGAGCCGTATCGGATACCTCCTCCACTGTTGATCGCGTCCGGTGCGCCGCGAAGGACAAAGGCGAGCTCTTACCGGTCCAACCACACGAGCGACTCGGCCAGCGGCAAGGATCGCTCAGGGCGAGAGTAACACGAGTTCACTCCGTCTCGGGCAATGAAGCATCACGAAGTGGCTGTCAAGTTCGTGATTGGTTACCAAATGCGCCTTGGGCTCTCTCTCGACTAACAATCAAGCTTACCTGTGCATCCCTCTCTCCAGCCGCGGTTGGACTGCTTGCGGCACGTGCAGAGCTGCCGCTTACCACGTCTTGTTGAGCATGACAGCCTCGATCTCTTCGACGGTGCGCGGCACCTTGGTCATGCACTCGGCCCCCGTGGCGGTCACCGCGATGTCCGACTCGATGCGGACGCCGCCGCTGCCGCGGAAGCGCGCGAGCACCGACTGGTTGATGAACTTGGCGGTGACGGGGTTCTCCAGCACCTCCTTGATCTGAGCCTCGATGAAGTAGCACCCGGGCTCGACCGTCAGCACCATGTTCTTCTCGAGCGTCCGCACGCAGCGCAGCTTCTGCAGGATCTTCTTGGTCGAGCGCACGTGGCCCTGCGGGAACCCTCCGACGTCGTGCACGTCCAGCCCCATGAGGTGGCCCAGCCCGTGCGGGTAGAAGTACGCCGAGATCTCGTGCTCCATGAGCTCGTCCACCGTGCCGTTCTGGAACAGCCTGTGCGACAGCAGGTGCGCCGTCAGGACACGGTGCGACAGCAGGTGCATGTCCACGTAGCTCACGCCGGGCTTGATAGCCGCCACCACCGCGTCGTGCGACTTGAGCACGCCCTCGTAGATCATGCGCTGGCCGGCCGAGAAGACGCCGTTCACCGGGATGGTGCACGTAATGTCGGCGCAGTAGCCGTGCAGCTCGCCGCCCATGTCGTTCAGGAAGATGTCGCC